>WETZ01000057.1:0-175335 GCA_011034095.1 Fusarium cf. aywerte
AAAAAAAAAAAAAAAAAAAAAAAAAAAAAAAAAAAAAAAAAAAAAAAAAAAAAAAAAAAAAAAAAGGGCTCCGGCGACAAGTCGGAAAAGAGAGAGAAACAAGAGGTCTTCGTGAGAAATAGGCCCGATGGGCAAAGCGTGGGAAACTGCCCATAGACATATAAATCAAGAGGCCTGTGGGGGGCGTGGACGATCCAAAGGGAGATGCCCCCGAGAGAGAGACCGTGGACCCGGTCGGGGAAGGGGCCACTAAGAAGAGCAGCAAATCAATATATGGGAACCCAAAGTTTTAGGTGCAGTCTTTTTTTAGACGATTCAAAACTCTGAATTAGTAGGTACTGTACTCTAAGAGACTTCAGGGTCAAGGCCTTTTCTTCTTTTCTGAGAATGGGAACCTTCTGAGAGGTCGGTTTGGACTGTCTGTTGCATCAGGTAGCGTTTGGACAACGGGGGCCCTGAGACAATACGAAATGTGAAACAGTCATTGCTTCTCGAACCAAAACCAATTAAGAAACCAGGGGCAGGCTCCTCTTTTTTCTTCATGCATCGAAAGGTACGGTAACATTCTGGTCGCTATAGGCAGACCAAGCTAAGTTATGCGAAGAAGTACCGCATAAAGGGGACTTCTATCTACTGTAGATAAAACAAACGCAATTTCAACACTAGAAGGGCTGTTGTTTTGACTACCGGTGGTCCTCAACACACGGGTTTGCCGTGTGTAGATCTCGCTTGGTAGATCCCCGTTTATGCATACCGCGGATTTAGGTTATCCTTGGATGAGAATGGATAGAAGGGAGGCTCAAGTTAGCTTTTGAATTCTGCGAGAACGTTGAAAAGTTTATTTGGCGGCGAACAACGGCACTTTTGTTTAATCCGACTGTGTATGACAGCTTGAATCAGTCCTTGCAGACCGAAAAAGGACTCAATATGTGGATGTCAGCCATACTATACGCTGAGATGAGTGTTAATTACGTCGCTCGTGATGTGTAGTATCGGCGGGTTCGATTTTTGAGACAGTACGAGTCTTTCTGTCGACGGTACGGATAGGTGATGGTGATCGACGTGGCTCAGACGTTCTTCATTGTCTTGGTTCTGGGTATGAGCACTGGACTCGCTCCGCAGAGCTGCACGTGTTGTGTTGCATTGAGTTCGCTGGGCGGCTCATAGGTAGACAGACGCTGGGGGGAAAACACCGTCGGGGCGTTAGGTAGAGTTATCCATAATTTTATGGTTATGACGTCGTTTCTGAGATTCATGGTAGTTGAGTGCGACTCTTGTCGGTGAATAATATATCGATCGACTGGGCAGTCGGCTGAATGGCGACAGATCGAAGAACGCTGCATTCGCGAACTGAACTTTTGGATAAGCAACGGATTAAAGAGCTCAACACTCAGTCGGACACGGGGCATAGGTAAGGCATATACATCTTCGTCCGTTGTTGGTGGAGTACAGATGGACACCACCCTAAGAACCTAGAAAACCAAGCATTGAAATGCACAGAAGAGATGATGCCGAATAGATAGGTAGGTAGGCAGTCACTTGAGCCAATCATATATAAAAGAATCACAAGAACAGATCATTAGACAAGTATCATTCATTCTGTCTGCTTATTTTCTCACAGCGACTCTTTAGGCCAGTTGGTGGAAATTCACATGTAACCGAAAAACCCAACCCGAGCAGGCCGGACATGACTTTTAGGGGGGGGCCAAGACACATTTTGTTTGGACGGACGAACCCAAACGGAAAAGAGAGATCTCCAAGTTTTTGGGAAGAGCGTCCTAGCGTCTGGATTTGTGACCATTTATGAGATGAATTGGGATTAACAAGGTGCTGACGGATTGAACGGATGATGGAAAGTGTCACTGCATGTGCCGTACGGTATTACCACGCGGCTGTACCCTTCGTTCTTGGCGGCTTAGCTTAGGTACTAATATTGGAGATTTATCGAGTTTTGTGCATGTGAGTCTCAAGCCATGGTGATAAAATGCTGACGAGCTGAAAGTCGACTCTGAATGCGCAAGAAAAGATATCTCAATTCCTCTCCCCGCATTCAAGCTACTACCTACTACATTCTCAAATAGACTTGGCTACGGCTAAGAGGGAACAATACGGAGTAGATTAACAGGGATCTGATCCAACGAACTGCATACGGACAACTGCATTTCTCCATATCAAACATCCTCGGCTCACTTGGCTCAATAAAGTCCATGTTCCGCGACCAACTACTAACCATATCGCGGGGGACACAAATTCCCCAGACAAAAAAGACAAGCCTCTAGGTGACGCTACTCCCTATTCCGCCAAGTGACGACCTGTACTACTCCACGAAATCTGGGGCTGCCGAGGCACAGGCACTTTACGTGACTATGAGTCGCGGCGCGCCTCGGTCCCCCATCATCCACTTTCCTTCCTCTCTGCCAGTGGGACTCTTTCTCCAAGCCGATGGCGTCGATAGCCCGGCTGGACCTCTACTCACTAATCTACCTACCTACCTACCTACCTAAATTAATCATTGCCAATTCCTCAAAAGCTAACCCTGTTCCTCTTTGATTCATTATTCTCGCTTCCCTTTTTTTCCCCTACTCCTTCATCTTTTGCGCCTCGTGATATCCATTACATCCATCCATCTATCTGCAAGGGACTCGTTCATCCTTACTTTTGTGCTTGTGTTCCTCCGAATACCTGCATTCCACGTCCCTTTTTCCACCTCCTGCTCTCTTGCTTGGGTAACAGCTTTAGCCATCTCCCCCGCCTCCCCAAGAGACTCGGTGTCTTTCTTGTGTCCCTTGTCTCTCTGTCTTGATCTTGTCTTGCCTCGCTTCGCCAAACTGTAGCCCCTCCAATTCCAAAAACCTCCTCGTTACCAAAGGACCGACATCATCAACAATGGAGCCCCAAACACAAAAAGACTACGACATCCTGTACAAGAAACTCACCACAGTTCCTGCTCCAGGTCGACCCTACGGCGTTCCAGTCGCTGGAACCGAAAGGCCCAACCGCACCGTCGCCTACCGACACTGGGCAGTTGGCGACGGCCCTCTTGTCACTTCCCTCGAGCCTGGCATCAACTCGACACATGACATCCTGAACAGGAGTGCGCGCAAGTGGCCCGGTTCCAAATGTCTCGGAACCCGTCATTGGAACCAGGCGACTCAGCAGTGGGAGGACAAGTACGACTGGATCACCTACGCCGAATTCGACGCCCGAAGGAAGAACTTTGGCGCCGGTCTCGTTGAGATCCACAAGGGCATCAACTATGCCCCCGAGAAGTACGGTGTCGGTTTGTGGTCGCAAAACAGAGCTGAGTGGCAGATCGCTGGTAAGGCTGCCCCTGCCCCTCTTGGTCACGGCGTCGCATCATGGATCTAGGATCTTGCGCCGTCAACCTGCATACAAAAAGCTGGTTGAGGTTGCAACTGCTAACACAGGTTCTAAATAGATTTCGGTATTGCTTCCCAATCCCTATACTCGGTCTCACTCTACGAAACTCTTGGTCCCGATACAACCGAATACATCATCAACCATGCCGAAGTCGCCTGCGTCGTCTGCTCCCTTCCTCACATCCCTGTTCTTCTCAAGATGTCGCCTCGACTCCCCGGTCTGAAGCTCATTGTGTCTCTGGATCCTCTTGAGCAGGGCGAGCTGGCTTCTCACACCAAAGCCTCTGTCCTGAACGAGATTGCTTCCCATCATGGAATTCAGATCTTCTCTATGGCCCAAGTTGAGGAGATTGGTGCCAAGTCTGGACGTGCTCCTAAGCCCCCAACCCGCGAGGATATCTGCACCATCAACTACACCTCTGGTACCACTGGTAACCCCAAGGGTGTTCTAATCACCCACGGAAACGCCGTTTCCGCTATCGCGGGTGGACGAACAAATGGCAACGTGGGCCCCAAGGACGTTCACATGTCGTATTTGCCTCTTGCCCACATTTACGGCCGACTCATTGATCAAATTGCCGTTGCTGAGGGTGCTGCTATTGGTTTCTTCCGAGGTGATATTCTGGGCTTGGTCGATGATATGAAGATCCTCAAGCCCACTGGCTTCATCTCAGTTCCCCGACTCTTCAACCGTTTCAACTCGGCTATTCGCACTGCGACTATCGAAGCCGACGGTGTCCGCGGCGCTCTCTCCCGACGGGTTATCGAGACCAAGAAGGCCAATATGCGACTACCACCTGGTAAGGCTTCCAACACCCACTTCTTGTACGACCGAATTTGGACCCCCAAGGTCAAGGCTGCTGTGGGCATGGACAAGGTTCACAGCATGGTCAGTGGCAGCGCTCAGCTTGACCCCGACGTTCAGCAGTTCTTGCGCGCCGCCTTTGCCAACCACTTCGCCCAGGGCTTTGGCATGACCGAGACATACGCTGTCGGCTCCATCCAGGCCCGAGGCGACTTCACCATCGGAAATATTGGTGGTCCCATGTGCTGTGTGGAACTCTGCCTCGAATCCGTTCCCGAATTTGATTACACCGTGGATGACAAGCCCAACCCTCGCGGTGAGCTTCTTATCCGCGGTCCCGTCATTTTCCGCGAGTACTACAAGAACGACGAGGAGACCCGCAAGACTCTTGATGCCGACGGTTGGTTCCACAGCGGTGACATTTGTGAGGTGGACAAGATGGGCCGCTTCAAGATTATTGACCGCAAGAAGAACGTCCTCAAGCTCTCCCAGGGCGAGTACATTTCTCCCGAACGTATCGAGAATGTTTACATGGGTAGCACCAACCTCGTCAACGCGGCTTATGTCCACGGTGATGGTACTCAGTCCTCATTGGTCGCGATTTTTGGTATCGACGTCGAGAACTTTGCGCCATTCGCCAGCAAGATCCTGCAGGAAACCATCACCCCCAACCAGGTTGCGGATCTGCGTGTGGCAGCCAATAACCCCAAGGTGAAGGCCAAGTTCCTCAAGGTTCTTGACGGCATTGGCAGCAAGCACAAATTTAACAGCTTTGAGAAAGTGCGCAATGTCCACCTTGACATCGACCCCTTCACCATTGATAACGGACTATTTACCCCTACGTAAGTTACCTTTAACCAGACTTTACCTTTTTAGTACCAAAGAACTTATCAACTAACACTATAACCCACACAGACTTAAGCTTAAGCGTCCCCAGGCCGCCAAGGCTTACCGAGAGCATATCGACCGCATGTACGAGGAGCTTGCGGCCCAGGCTCCGATTGGAAAGAACAAGCTGTAAAATATTCTATCATTTTCAGCTCGACCATCTGATTTTTGGCGTTAAAGCTGCATTGGGGATTTACATATATGTTGAAGAGGTTATTGAGCGGCTTGAACTTATATATGATTATTATTGTAGTGTACTATCAATGCATAGCAAAGTATTACTTGCAACCGCCGTTTCAAGAATGTTCAAAATAAAATATGAAAAGTCTGTCTATTGAAGCTTCAAGAGGGGATGTGCTGTCAGCAGGAAGGTATTATTTCTTATTGATACTTATCTTGAGCAGCAGTCTGCATATGGTAAATGTTAAGAATGCATATTGTAATCTCCTTAGCGGTAGTTAACCTCTTGCTAGAACTTGAAATCTCAATTTCTGAATTTACAGATTTTATACTTAAGAAATATACTAGTAGTTCGGTAGCTAAATATAAGAATAAAGCTAGGTAAGGGGTTTTACCTATATTTAAATAGTTTTTATTACTTTATTCTTTTTAATATTATAATTATAAGTAAATTAAATAAAAAATACTCTATCTAAGTGATTTAAGATATTTAAGTATTAAAAGATAGTTAAGATTAATATTATTATTAATATTTTTATCCCTAATTCTAGATAGTACTCTGGATTATCTATATTCCACCCCTTAGGCCCACTAAGCCCCCTCTAATGCTTCTTAATCATTACCACTACATCAACACCAAATGGGGCAATGGGGTAAGTGATATATCCACGTCGCGTTTTATACGCGTCAAATGTCATCCTATTTGACTTGCCTTTCACTTATTCATGGCCTTGAGCTCATTTCCTCATGGGTTTTGGGCTAACAACAACGGTCTCTAGATCGTTGACTGACCATGGCCAGGTGCCAAAAGCACCTATTCCGTTACTAAACAGTCTTGGTAGGCCAAATCACGAACCGCCTCCAAAACGTCGGCGCGTTGAAGAGCCCTTGCCGCGCAAGCGCAGCGTGAGGGAGTGCCTCAGCACCCAGGTGTCTCCCCTTGTTCAACGGGCGGTCGAGAGCCTCGAGCGCGCTGATTATCACGTTAACGCTCTTGCTATCAAGGTAAACAAAGAAGCTCCAGGCTGCGACATGCTTCAACACTAACACAGGATTCAGACGGTCACGGAGCTTGGCATAAGCAAGTTCTTTCGCAGACGTTGGGATGAAACAGGTGGTTATCTTAGCCAGACAGATCTAAGCATTCTCGCGTCTCAAGCGCACAGTATTGTCACCAGGCTTGCGCAGGGCTCAGTGAGTATCTGATTATAAGGCCCTGGGACTATCCTTTTACTAACATATCTTTCAAGGAGTTCCGTGTGTCACCATCTCCTTCGATACCTATATACAGGCCACCTCTGCGAGAACCACAGCCAACCGTTCGACAAAGACAAGGAGAGGAAGAGCCAAATGAATCAGAAGAATCCGAGGAGCCGGATGAGTCAGATGAGTCTCAAGAAGCTGAAGAATCGGACGAAGCGGAGGACTCAGACGACTCAGAAGAGTCAGCCGAGCTACAAGAAGTAGAAGTGCTTGGAGCACCAGAGGAGCAAGAAGAGCTGGATTCTTCTGTATTCTTTACTGCGCCCGAGCCACCGACAATCACAGGCCCAGAGATCCCTCGGTATATCGAACGGCAACCGTATAAGCCTCGCGAGCGCCCAGAACCTAAACCCCAAAACCGATTCTACCAAGTCACCGAAAAACCCTATCTAACTGCAGAACACCGGAAAGCTATCGAGGCAGGCACAAGACTCCCTATCGACATCAACAGTACCGATTTTGTGTCGCAACCAGTTGTTTACCATGTCGACTTCACACCCGAAGAGATCACCGAGATCACGGAGCAGCTTTCACAGTTTCAGAATGAGCGCCTAGAACCTACTGTCCAAACTCTCATGCAATGTGTCAGGCTGGAAAACCGAACTCTGCCTGCACCGCGCGGACGGTCTCTGCGTGATATGAATGCTTTTGTGGCGGATTTATGGGAACGACAGGTAGCTGAGGTCCCACGGGTACTGTCGTTCACTGGTGAGCCTGTGAGTGAACGGACCAGAAAGCGCGAGGGCCAATTGAGAAGGGCGAGCAGGTTCTCTTCCTTGCTGATGGCTCGAGAAATGTCGGGCAATCAAGGGTTTCAGCGAACGCGCCAATACCTGAACTTCCAAGCAGAATTCGAGGCGCTGCGTGAGGACGATCTCGAAGTGGTAGCTGAGTTTACGAATTGCGCCGGTGATATCACCACAGGCGCTTGGGTATCGAACGAAAGCTTCCTATGCGGCACGACAACCCACTCTGACACACACAACCAACAATATAACAAACCAGGAAACTTGCTCCTTTGCTCAACTAGCAAGGGCACGCTGCGTGCATTTCCTGATCATCGAATACCTCGTCCACGTGTGGAGAAGGGGGAGAATTCGACAGAGGCTATGAGGCGGAGCCAAGACCCTTGGCTTTACTCTTCAGTTGTATCGTCTGACTATAATGTGGAAGATGATCTAGCTTATACTTCCAGTTTTGATAAAACAGTCAAGATTTGGAAGGTCGATGCCAAGGGGGCACATATGAAGGCTATTGCTACATGGCAGCATACTGGCAACGTTAACTTTGTCGCTGCTGCAAAAGATGGGTCCGGCAGAGTAGCCACAGCAGCAGACTCGCCAACTGACGCTGTACGAATATACAAGGTTGAAAAGGGCCATGAGGCGAATAGCACGTATCAAACGTTCTCTTGCTCAAGAAATGATGCCGATGGGTCAGACAAGTGGGCTTACTTCCCGGCAACGATGCAATGGGGGAGAGCTAAGGGCTGCCAACACTTGCTTCTGGTCGGGTACTCCCCCCGAAGCTTGACTGGAGATGATCAGGATATCCCTGAAGACAAGAGAACTTCAGGAGAGATCATATTATGGAATGCGGAGCAGGGCCAGCGGATCCCCGTGTTCACGGCTTCAACGGCTAACGTCTTTGAAGTCGCATGGCACCCGACGCTACAACGCTTTCTTGTTGCGACGACGCCCACTGGCTTGAACGTTAACGCCCATAAGATCAGGACGCTAGTTCACATCTTCCAGCGCGATAAGGAACGCCTGGGCGGTGCTGGATATGCTCAGTACCAAGCGCTTGACTGCTACGCTTCCGACATCAACGAACTAACATTTGTCCCCAATTCGTTCGGACACGCATATGTGAGTGCTGCATGCACCGACGGCAAGGTTTACATCTGGGATACGGCGCAGGGTGATAAGCCCATCCACACGCTCCGGCATGGAAAACCCATCGAAGAATATTATGGAGACCGTGAAAAAGAAGACACAGGCGTCAAGTTCACAGCCTGGAACACAACTCTTGATCGTTTTTATACGGGATCTAGTGACGGTGTAGTTAAAGTGTGGAATGTGCGCAGGCTCAACAAGCCATTCGTGCGCGACATCCTTACAGCACCAGGTCCCATCGCTTGGGGCGGGTTCTCCCCTGATAACTCGAAACTTGCAATAGGCGACGCCACTGGTCGTTGCTTTATCCTCTCTATAGATGAACGTGATGCGCCTGATTCACACTTTATGACCCTGCCCGGCACTACCCGGCGACTCCGCCGTCCGCAGCCGTTAGTCCCACATCCGGAACCGGACCCACCCGGCGCGGACGACGGAGATGACATGGACACCGACACGGAGCTTGATGCTACATACGCCCGACGCACCTATCTCGACAGTCAATATCTTAAACTCACTAATAACCCAGTTATCGGCGCTGTTCAGGGCCCTAAATATTCCTCAACCAACCTCTTCCGTCCCGATGCCCACCTGAATCAAGACCATACTGCTCCGCTCCTTGCCGACTTCGAGCGTCTCCAAAAGGACAGCGAGGCCGCTAGCATCGGTAGACGACGGCGTTCTATGCGTCGGGTCAAGATCCCTGCGCCGCCGGATGAGCGTCTCAAGGCCATGCATGCCGAGAATATGCAGCAGGACTTCAGCCTGGAACAGCTGGAGAAGGGTGAGATGGATGATCTTGTGAAAGCTGGGGCATTGCTAAGTATTGAGGAGGACTGGGGTTTTACATATGAAGAAATTCGTAGCTCAGATATCAATGCGTCATAAAAGTGCAAGACATAAGGAGGGAGACAAATAGCATTATAGAAGCATTATAGAATATAATAACTTAAAGTACCTATAACTGCTTTTCCCTTTATAAGGCTTAAGTAATAGTTAACTTATACTATATTATAAAAATATAAATTTAAAAGAAATATATTAAGGTTATTAGTATATTAATAGCTTATTTTAAAAGAATAGTAAAATAATATATTTCTTAATAGCTTTAGTACTTAATATAATCTGCTTAGTAGTAAGTATAATAATAGCTAAATAGGTGTAAACTCTTGAATATATATTATAATGAGATACTCTGTGAACCTAAGTAATGGGGGGTTTATAAATATATGATATCTCGAATCAACCCAGTGATAGAGCGAAGTTCCATCATTATTACTACGATAACAGTCGCAGGGCAGTGAACTGCAGCTATGTGCCCTGAGAGAAGCCTTAACCTGCAGCCGCCAATCACCACGACTTAAGCCTCATTAATCTTAGGTTCTGTTCATTAAACGCGAATAGCTCATAGTAGGTTGCACAATTATTTTCGTCTATTTCGAGTTCAAATCACAGAGCGATTAACTTTCTAACAACTAACTGATCGTCTCAAAAGACCATACGTGATGTGCGTGATCCTTTCGACACAGGCCATTTTACAAGCTCATGTCATCATTTCAAAGATTTTCGAACCAAACATTAGACAATCCATACGTCAAGCTCATCACGAGCGATATTTTGAAACCAAATTTCCCAAAACGCCTTCTAATGCTTAGCGGTGACGGCCTCGCCGGTCACCTTCTCAACATAAGCCTTGGCCCTATAGTGAGTGCGGTTAGTATCGGGAAAGGTGATTGATGTAGAAGGCACTTACATATCGCCAAATGCAACCATGCAGACAGTCTGCCAAACTCCCAGAGAAATACGAGGAGCAATACCACGGTAAAGACCCTTGACACCGTTGGTCTCGTAAATGTACTTGAAGGTGTTGCCAACCGTCATCTTCTTAGGGCGGTTGGGGTCCTCCTTCTTGCTCTGCATCTCAACACGAATGACCTCAATGGGCTGGTTCCAGGCGCTGAGACCACCACCAAGAGCACTGGCGATGATCTTCTCACCAGGGGCGAGTTTTTCATTCTCCTTCTTACCGGTGAGGGACTTGATCCAACCCTCAGCGAGACGGCTGAGACCGAATCGGCTACCCCAGTTGGTCATCTGACGGATAGCGACGGCGTTGACACCCTTGTTGATACCACGAATACCCTCCTTGCGGTAGATCTCGGCGAAGGTCTGGAAGGTAGACTGGGGCTTGACACCGGCAGCAGCGAGCTTGTGCTTGGTGATCTCGACTGTCTTCATGCAGGTACAGAAACCCATGGTGGCATAGGCCTGAGCAACACCACCAGTGACACCACCGATGATACCACCACCAAACTCAGATGCACCAGCGGAACGGGCGTAGTACTCGGCTTCGGAAGCGACGAAAAGGAGGACGGCACCCTTGGTAGAGGCCTCGATCCAAGCCCAGGGGATAAGACCTTGGAAGACTGCGAACTATGTGTCAGTAAAATTTTGGGAATGTGTTGGTTTGGAGATTATCACTTACAGCCCAGAGGACCACCACGGGCCCAGACGCGTCCCAAAGCCGTAGCCATGCTGTCACCTCGGTTGGCGGCCATCGTGGTTTTGACCACTTCCAAAGGTTGCCCGAGTGTGGTGACCTCGAAGAGGTTGAGACCAGCGCCTAGAAGTAGGTTGGAGAACTTGATGGGCTTCTTCTCCAGCTTCTTCTCCCCGACGGGGCCTGGAAGATCGGTACGGATGGTAGCCATGACTTTGGGAGTGTCGTAAAATAAAGGGCCCTGACCAAGGGATTAGGGTGCTTCTTCGCTGAGGGGTTGAAAGATTGATGGATGAGTTGCAAGAGGTTGTAGAAGAGAAGAAAGAGGAAAAGAAAAGGAATCGGAATCGGAAGGAGAAAAGAGAAAGGGATAGAGCTAGAGGCGTGCGCTGGGAAGGTTACGTGGGGGGGGGGGAAGGAGCCAGGACCCGGAAGAGCTAGGATCTGGCAGGGACCGGTAGGGAGCGGGATGAGGCAGGAAGGTACGTACTGTAGATTTGATGAACGCTGAGTCAGATCCAATAGAAACAGTTGAATGGCTGTAGAAAAATGCTGAGCTAAAAGCTGAACAAAATAAGCTTGGGGAGGGGAGAAGGCGCCCGGAGAAGTACCCGATTAACGGAGGGGGAATATGTACCAACAATGGGGATGAATTTGCGGAGGTCAATGGCCGAGGTTCAAATGGGTATGGACATGCGCATACGCGAGAAAACCCGAGTTGAGCAATTGAGCCATTCTCAGGCAGTCAGTCAGTCATCCAGTCAATCACTTGTTGTTTTGCATGTGTTTCGGCTGTAATCGTTGATGAGGGGAAGCTACCTATGGACGGCACGTTTATAAGGCTGACGACGCTATTCTACAGCTGAGAACCAACACTACACTATTTTTAAACGAAAGAAAAACCACACAAATATAATGATTACTATTAACAACTGATACGTCCGTAATGCTGACCTTGATCTGACATATAATGCGAATGACGCTATTATACGGAACTTTTCGCCTGTTGTGCGACATTATTCCAAGCCGACAGCTCGTATGACCGAGATAAGATCGGGTTTGAGCTAGATCTCTCATGTGAAATCGAAATCAAAATCCGGGGGTGGATGTCCTGGGGTTCAATGACCGGCAGAAAGAAGACCGACGGAAGCAGAAGAGAATAAGAAAAAAAATGCTTGTGATTATGGATATATCTAGAGTGTTTCGTGCATGCTTTGCTCTCTCTCTCTATCGGGGTTCCAAAGACTTGCTTACAGCTGCTATGTCAGGCTCACTACAAAGCTTTCCGCACCGGGCTATTACGGTAATTCAGAATGCTGACAACTGCCATGCTAAGCTTGCAATAAGCACAGTTCCTCAACAGCCCTACTAGCCACTAACATTCAAAGAAACACAAAGAAAACCGACGTCCGCCATTCTCATCTTGAAGACTTACACATCCAACAAAGAATCGCTTCCAGCCTCCTTCACTCAAGTTTTCCTATCTCCTCATTCGGTTACACCATCAGCCACCCCCCGAAGATCGCATCTCTCACCTCTATTTTAATCCGATTTTCCCCTGTGGCGCCGAATTAGAGGAGCTCTCAACGCCCCTCCTCCACTCAACTGTTGAGAGCTCGCGTCCCTGCCCACATGGGGATTTTGTCGGTGTAATCTCTCACCGAGACTACATACGCAGGATACGTAACTTAACCTACCTATGAAAGAACAACTCACTTCTCATATTCCATGATGCAGGGGTTTTAACTCTTTGCTGTGGATAAACAGAACAGGATTTGTGCTTGTATCTTCAATACGGGATCAGCGTTTTTTTCCTGCCGGTGAGGCTGAGACCTGTACAGGAGGAGTACACTTTTGCGTGGGGTCAACAAACCCCAGAGAAAAAAAAGAGCTTTAGAACGAAACCATCGCAATTTGAGGAAAGGCTCCATAACAAGCAGGTGATGATAACATCAATTAGCAGCTACAAAATTATCAATTGCAACGCGCATCACAAGAAGCATAGAATAGATGTTACAGATTAACTGTTAAATCATTTCATTTCAATCGGCGCTCCAGCGACGACTTGCTCATTACTAAACTAAAACAGTCCCATTGTGTTGTACAAATGCCATTGACTCGGCAATCCACTCTGCCCACCTTTTGAACAGAATCCTCCCGTCACCTTCTTTTTCCCTTTCGCTTTTGATCCCTTTACAGCTTCTTAACAAGCTCAGCCCACTTGTCAGTGGAGAAGGACTTGGGTCGCTCGATGGGGGCACCGAGAGCGCGGTCAATGATGAGCTGGGGAAGGACACCAATGGCACGAGAGACACCGAAGAGGACGGTGTAGTAGTTAGCCTCAGTGAGACCGTAGTACTGGAGGAGGACACCGGAGTGGGCGTCAACGTTGGGGTAGGGGTTCTTGGTCTTGCCGTGCTCGGTGAGGACACCGGGGGCAATCTTGTAAACCTGGGAGACGAGCTTGAACATGGGGTCGTTAGGCATCTTCTCCTGGGCGAAAGCACGCTGAGCCATGTAACGGGGGTCAGTCTTTCGGAGGACAGCGTGGCCGTAACCGGGGACGACACGGCCGGCGTTAAGGGTGGACCAGAGGTAGTCGGTGATGGCCTTGTCGCTAAGGTCGTCACCAACGGACTTCTTGAACTCGGTGAGCCAGTTGAGGACCTCCTGGTTAGCAAGACCGTGGAGGGGACCAGCAAGACCGTTGAGACCAGCGGCGAGGGAGAGGAAGGGAGAGCTGAGAGCACTGCCGACAAGGTGAGTGGTGTGGGCAGAGACGTTACCACCCTCGTGGTCGGTGTGGATGGTCAGGTAGAGACGCATGAGCTCGACGAAGTCGGCGTTGTCAGCGAAGCCAAGCTGGTTGGCGAAGTTGAAGGAGTAATCCTTGTCCTTCTGGATGGGAGCGACCTTTCCGCCCTTGAAGACGTTCTGGTAGATGCGAGAAGCGATGTTGGGGAGCTTGGCAATGAGGTCCATGGAGTCCTCAAAGGTGTAGCCCCAGTACTCCTTCTTGTTGATACCCTTGGCGTAGGCCTTGGCGAAGCTGGAGGTGTGCTCGAGAGCAGTAACGGCCAGAGAGAACTGAGCCATGGGGTGGAGGTCGGTAGGGCAGTGGTCGATGAGCTCCTCAACGAACTTGGGGAGGTCGGAGCGGGCAGCCCACTCAGCGGAGAGGTCGCGGACCTGCTGCTCAGTAGGGACCTCACCAGTCAGGAGAAGCCAGAAGAGACCTGAGCAGTTTATGTTAGCATTGATAGCGTACTCGTCTGCGACTGGAGTCTACTCACCCTCAGGAAGGGGCTCCTTGCCACCGGGAGCCTTGGGGAGAAGCTCCTGGCACTCGGGAATGGTCTTGCCACGGAATCGGATACCCTCCTCAGAGTCGAGGACGGAACCCTCCCAGACGAGGGCCTTGATACCACGGGCACCACCGTAGACCTGGTCAAGAGTGACCTTGTCGACGACCTTGGAACCATGCTCCCTATGAGGACGTTAGCTAGAGTTCAATTGCCTGTAGGTTTGTCCTCGATTCGCAAAGCCATGAGGCTCAGGGTGGACCCAAGCTTCGGCAAACAATGAACCGAGGGCAGAGAATGCGACTGACTTTCGGAGGGCCTTGACCTGCTCAATCTTCTCGGGCAGGAGCTCGGCGAATCGCTCCTTCAGGGTCTGTGGCGATGACGATGGTTAGCAGGTTGTTCTTGTATCGTGTGCTGGAGGCCCTTTGGCTTTGGCCAATGGACCATGACGTTCGTGGATAGCAGGATTTTGGGACTCGACTTTATCCGAGGTTAAACAAAACATACCTGGGTCTTGGCGGAGTAGCATCGAACGGCGTTGAAGACAGATCCGTTGACGGGAGTAGAGCGGAGGGAAGCCCGGAGGGCAGCGTTGCTGAGACGAGCGACTGAAGCCATTGTGAAGGGAGGATGGATATACAGACGAAGAGACAAGAACAGGCGGGTGTGCCGGAGGGAAGGGAAGCAGAGGTATATGAAGGATGGAGGGGAGAAAAGTTATGGGGAGGAAGAAGTTCAAGTAAGGTAAGGTACGGTACCCAAAACGATAGGTAGAAAAAAGGCGCAGGAAGAACGGGACTTGTTTGGGCTTGGACGAACCGACCGAACTTGATTGAGGGAGGCACAAAATTACCTTACTGTGACATTGCCTCTCACCTTGGCTCTACCTTAGCTGCGAGTACCTTTACCTCTTTGCGTCTCGCTCTGAACCTCGGGGACCGGGGGTACGGGGGGAACGGGGGGTCATGGATGGACATGAAGCATCAAGCGGAGCGGGACTTATGGGGCAGACAGCCCGGTTTTCCCTCTACAGTACATTGACGGATTTACAGGGGGTCACCTAACACATTTTTTCCTTCTCCCACCTCTGCCTCACCTGTCAGGGGTGTTTGTGCCGTTTCTGGGGACAACCGTTGTTGTTTTCTTTTCTTGTCTTTTCTTCTGTCATGAAGACGACTATTTGGCAGCTAGGAGGTAGCTTAGTACTTCTGCGGGGCAGGTTGAGAGCTTCAGGTCGTTTTTAGCTGGGCTGTCATTGAGGTCATTGCGTGTTGGAGAAGTGACTTTTGGTGCAGACCAGTGCTTGCAATCCAATCCAATCTGAGCTATGGCAGCCTCGATGACATTACATCACATCAGTGCTCGCTGCAGCTCGCTACAGCAAAGCACAGCACCCTCTTTTTGACGTGCCCAGCTATCATTCCGTCATCAATTGCTTGCTGGGTGGGTAGTACAGGCTATGCTAATATTCCTTGTGGTGGTTAAGACCTACCTGCAAGCTCTCCAATCAGCTCGTTATAGCATCCGAAGATACAATGCGCATTCCCCTCTGTAACTAAGTCCTATAAGGTGTTGGATGGATCCCGTTGTATGCCATGCTGTCCTCTTCTTTTGATGAGGTTGCACAGGCCAAAAAAAAATCACCGAGCTACAGTACGCTACTGCTCAAGAGGAGCATTTACCGCGGGCCACCCCAACCTGCATGCCCCAAAAGTTTGGTCCAATCCTTGTCTCGCCTCTCCCGCCTCCTCCAATTCGATGCTTCAAGTTCAAGATGGGACCCCAACCAACCAATCTCGAGGTCTGGGGGTTATGCTGGCTGGTCTTGTCTTTTCTGATTCAGGACGAAAAAAAGAAGGCTCACGGCTGCATCTCGGCACCAGATTTAGGTACGCTTGGATAGGTTAGGTTGGTGCGCTCTTATTAACGCCAGTGTTTCTTTGCTATGAATGGATATCCATGAGTACCGGAGCCTGTCTAAGGTAGCTAGCTCATGTTATTATGCAAGCATGGAATTTTGCAACAAAGTATCGTGAGTGTGAATTCGATGTCTCTGTCTAATAACGTTCTGCCCCTGTTGTTTACATTCACTGTCGACTTTTTCGATCCATCATGACAACTCCCAGAAATACTGCGCTACCGTTCGTTTATTCGCTTGTTTTCCGGTTATCCAATTCATGATAAAGTCCCGTACTGTAGAAATATTGCTTGGCTCCACTGAGCGAGGCACCTTTGAATGGACAAGTGGATAGGGCATCCAAATGGGTTCCTTTCTTTGGCTCATGCTTCGGGAGACCTCGGTCATGCTGGCAGTTGTCAAAATTTGACGTCAGAACCTGACACTTGATACTAGAGCCAAATACATAGTAGGGGGGTGACAGAAGATATTCAGGGTGCAGAAAATAAATAGATAGATCATGAACTGTCCTGATTTGTGACGAGCTCAACTAGTTACTTAGTTACCTTTGGTTCTTATCCAGCGGTCAAGTTAGCTTGCTTCGTAGTAAAGATGCCCAAAACTACCGTGACCCCATCGCCGGGCCTCCGAGTTGAGCGCCGCAGAACTTCGGAGTGCCGAAGCTCCCATTCCACCGGATAAATGATTGGATCTGGATATTGTTTGCCGTATTGATCACCCGGGTAGTTGTTGATGGCCGCTGATGACCACGAGAGAAATGCTTTCCACTCTCAATGTATGTAAAGCCTTCTTTGTGCTCAAATTGAATCATTATTTCCGATCGTCCGGCCACCTCGGTTGCTTGGAAGCCGCCATCATCGGCTATTCTTGACTTACGACCTTCTTTGTCGGTACTGTCTTTTGGGATAAAGCAGCTTGGCATTTCTTGTCGATTCATGTCATGTATTTTAGCAGGCATGGCGCATGTATCGTGGGCCTTTGGGAATCTATTATTAATGTTTAGCTATCTGTTTCACGTACCGCTTCACGGTCCCGGCGTCTACGACCTGCACAGTGCATTTGATACTCAGAGACTGCTTATTGCCGTGGCGCCTAGAGCAAGCTCATTCTTTTGACTGATTCTTGCGTACGTAGCGTGTAAATTAAACTCGAAATCGCGCTTCGACGGGATTGCTTTCCTTTTGAGAGTGCTCTTGTCCATGTCTGTGTTTGGTCTGTCTGGTGGCCAAGGCTCACTCAATCACCCACTAACACGAAGCTTGATACGGATTCAACACGGATATGGACCAGACAAAGAAAAGGAACATTTAGTGGTCCCTACTGATAGCGACCACCTCGAGTAGGGCTATTCATTATAAGAGCTAACAAAGACGCGCTCGAACCTCGAAGAGTATTGGTAATCCCACATTGTCTTTGTGTCTTAGTAGTCAGCGAGTTCCGAAATAAACTTCACTTTCAAAGAAAACATATGAGATAACTAGACTGAAAACGTTATCAGTATATTCACGTGATTTTTGATACTCACTTCGCCGCAGGATTTTCTTTCCTGGCACCGGATAAACCTCTGTCAGCGGGACGGGAGGGTTTTGGGTTCCAGGCAAGAAGCCCGAGTTAAAAAGGCTGCCCCACCTGTCACGGTCACTTGCCTCTGCTTTCTCTCCTCCCACTTCATCACTCCATCGTCGTCCGTCCTCCTGTCGCAACAACTTGCTTCACGACATCCATCACCTATCGAGGTAAATCCTCAGCGACGACAGTCTTTTTCTCTGCGCTGCTAGGCTGGACATCATTTCTCGTGCTTTTCTTTATTTACCTCTCGACCTTTTGTCGCTAGTACTGACAAATCACTCCGTTCTGACGGGCAGAACAGGACAGGACAGTCTCATCTCTGACTGTTGTTGGTTTTGCTTTGGCTCCTTTTGCCGCTGCACAATCTCGTGACTCGTCGCGCTCCTGACGCAACAGCAAACAGTAGAAGAGCTTCTCTCGCACAAGTCGTACCGTACCGTATCGTACTCTTGAAGCCTGCCTTGGCTTGTATTTTTTTGCGCCGCAGATCTTCAGCTGATAATCTGCCTACGTTATTTGTTGGGCTGCTCTCGTACTACATCTTCGTCGGTCGCGACTGCGTAAAAAAAATCTCTACCTGCCCACCTAAGGAAGGACCCGCTTAAGCTTTTTTTTTTCTTCGTACCTGAACATCACAGCAAAGAAATTTTGCACTGGGGGATACCTTCCTCATCTATTTCGCTTTGCTCCTCTTCTGTGCTCCAGGCATTTTATCACAGGTGGTGACGCCCAGTTCTGGACATAGGCTCTCCTGGTCCTTTCCGGACTGCATCTTGAGGCATCGCGCGTAGTTCGTGGGCTACTACAGTCTATTACAAACAACGCACCTACACTACATCACACCAGATCAAATCTATCAAAACCAAATCATCATGGCTTCCGCTGTTGCGGATTTAGAGGCTGGCCTTCAGGCTATGCTCAACCTGAAACCACCAGGTGTATCTGGATCTCGCATCACCAGTTTGACCTCGCTTTGCGTATCCAACATTCAGGTAAGACTCTACTGGGCACATCTTGCAGTGCTGCATTTGCGGCGCCCTTCACCGAACCGACTTGAATACTAACTTCTTGCCCTTGCAGTCCGAATCAGTCCTTATCCAAAAAATCTTCACACATTTCAAAAAAGCGCCTGGAACACACAAGTTGGGGGTACTCTACGTCGTAGACTCTGTAACCCGGAAATGGCTTGAGCAAGCCAAGGCGCAGGCGCAGGCAATAGACAGCTCTGCCCCTGATGGAACCTACGCCGCTGGTGTCAATCGAGTGACAGAACTCATGCCCGTTTTGATGAATGACATCTTGCAATCCGCCCCAGAAGAGCAAAAGGTACGCATATTTGATAATCACCCTTGTAGCTGGCAACTCGCGAATGCCATATACCAAGCATCGTGGAGCATCCTGCAAAGCGCCTTTACCAGCGTCCATCTCGCTTCTTGACATACATGCTTGACCTTCGTACTATTATTTTGGATCGTAACTCACACCTAGTTCATCGTGTAGGAAAAGATTAAGAAACTCCTTGACATCTGGGAGAAGGGCCAGACATTCCCTACAGCAATGCTCGAGTCTTTTAGAGAAAAGCTCAACGCACCTCCACAGAGTACGTATTTCACTTCACGCAAGCAACATCATGCCTGGCGTTCTGCGCTTAGGCGATGTTGCTTCGCTGCCTACTATAAGCATGTAGTCTAACCCATGCGATGTTTAGATGAGTCGACAACTCCTCCCGGTAGCCCGCCTGCCAACGCTCTCGGTTCGCTTCGAGGCAGCGCCTCTGCTACTCCTGCTCCTTCAGCTCCCGCTGCTCCCCCGGCCCCTAGTGGTACATCTATTCTTGAGGCTCTGGCTAACATCGCTCGTCAAAACACGAGTGCTCCCCCAGCTAACCCTCCTATGCCGGCTCCTGTAGCATCGTATAACATGTCAGCTTCTGGGACATCTCAGCCGGTATTATCTGCCATGCCGCCCGTATCATATCCCTCGGTATCGCAGCCTGTGAGCATGCCTTCTGTGCCTTCTATGCCCTACGGCCTCCCGCATATGGCAGCCCAAAATGGATATGCAGGCTCGCCTCTAAACAATCCGAGTAACCCACCTCCTAACTCTCTCAATGGGACCTTGCCTGGAGCCGCTGCTGCAGCCCCTGGTCTCGGACTTGACCCAAACACCCAGCAGCAGATCATGTTGATCAAGGCGCTGGCTGACCAAGGTGTTCCATTTGATAAAATCCCGGCTCTGATTCAGAGCATGACTGGCAATGCCGTCGCTGGTGCTGCTCCTCCTGCTCAGCAGCCTATGCCGTATGCACAGAACTCTCCCGTTCCTGCTCAACCTGCTTGGGGCGCCCCTGCAGCCAAGCCAGATGAGTCGCGTATGCCAGGCTACGGTCATACAAGGTCTCCTAGATATAATGGACGCTCTCGTTCGCGATCTCCTGAACGTGGCTGGGGTGCTCGTGGCTCACCTAGAAATGGACGTGATCGCCTAGACTATGGTCGTGACTCTCCTAACCGCGGCCGCCATGACGATCGCCGCGGAGCTGATTATCGCCAGCGTAGCCCTCATGGACACCGTGGCCGAAGTGAAACTCCTCTTCACGATCAAGGCCCGACTGAGAAATGGGTCGAATACGATTCAAGTCTTCCATCTGGACACATTAAGGTTTACAGCCGAACACTTTTTGTCGGCGGTGTCACGTAGGTGTTTGTCGATCTGTAATAAGTGAAATATGCTAACCATAAGGACTAGTTGCTCCGAGAGTGAATTGCGTGGCATCTTTGGCCGTTTTGGTACTGTGCAGACATGCATTGTAAACAAGGATAAGCGACACGCATTCGTCAAGATGTTGAGCCGACAGGACGCTGTCGCCGCCAAGCAAGGTACTGAGGATTCTCGTAACTTGGAAGTGCCTCTCCGTGTAAGTACCTCTATTATTTGCGTTATATTGTAACTTGAGCTAACTTTTTCAGACTCGCTGGGGTGTTGGTTTCGGTCCTCGAGATTGCAGCGACTATTCGACGGGTGTCAGCATTATTCCCATCCACAAACTAACAGAAGCTGATCGCAAGTGGATGTTGACCGCGCCCTATGGTGGTAGCGGCGGGCGGCCGATTGAGACTGGTCTGTCTGTGGAGGAACCTGATATTGAGATCGGAGCTGGAGTATCATCCAAGGCCATCAGCCGGCGCATGCAGACAGATAAGGGTGGTAGCAACGGACCCAAGTCGACTCGCAACCGGGATGAGGACCTCTCTCGATGGCGCCGAAGCCGAGACAATGGCAGCAATAACGGTCACCATCGTCGAGACGATCACCGCGACCTTCCTCAAGAAGGACAAGGCTTGGCTTCTTCATTCCCCTTTGGCATTGGCACGCTACCCAATGGCATGCCTAATTTTCCCGCTGGTTTCTCATTCCCCGATCCAACCAACAACTAGGAGCGCTCTTCGAAGGAGGGATGTGCACAGTTACTTAAATGATACCCAGGGCATGGAAATGGAGGACGTTTGTCGGTTTATTATTGATTTCCGTATTTGCTCTCGTCCACGGGCATGGTGGCGTTGTTGGCAACTTGGTTCAGAAGTGTTGTCTAACTAATGGACTTTGCGGCACGGTTTCTCGCATTGCGTTGCACTGAGCAGGCAATCAACCGGGGTCGGCCGGCCTCGTATAGTCGCAATGACGGCCAGATATGTTTTTATTAGTTAATAAGGGTCGGGAAAGCCGCGTAGCTTTGTTGGCTACAAGTATGAAAAGTTATTTGATGTTTCAAAGATATTATAATGATGATAATACGTTGTCGTAAAGTTCAGGCTGGATTATGATGATATATGCTTTGAAGTGATATGCTGTGACATGACGCTGGGGCAGAGTTTGCCATGCCCAGCGAAACTTATGTCGGCTCATGCAATGTGTCTCCTGGATCTGCACATCAGGTTTCTCTGCTTCTCTATCACGTCTCTGCCTTGGTTCTTACTGGGTATGATGGGAGACTTGCTGCTCGATCAGTTGTTGGGAAGAAGAGGTGTCTCTTTGCTAGCCAGTTCGTAACTAGCTAGGCAACTCTCTGAATTAGAACCCTTAATCAAAAGAAGCATTCTACATATCTTGAATTTTCTAAGGGATCCTGTTCATCCGCGCGATTGTTGTAGATGGGCCTAGGGACTTGAATACGATGAAAGGCGATGATGCTGGGTTGTCGTCGAGTTGCTTGTGGCTATCTACAGGGTAGCCAATACGAAACACCTTCCAAAGTCGTTTTCAATGACTGTAAAGGATGTCTTCCCGCTGTGACTCTTAGTATCCTTGAAGGCAGCCTGAGCAACATTTCTAAACTCCTATGTTAGGAGGTAATGAAAAGGGTGGTTGACACTTGACAATGCGGCTTTGAATTCTCTGGTTCCCTAAGAAGTCGTTCCAGGGCAGGGTGCGCGATGCCATAGTCATGAAGCTTAAGTTTATTAAGCAGTGCGTTTCCCATTCGAGCATAATGGTCTTTCAGCTCAAAGGCATCTTCATAAGCCATTTCAAAGTTGTACTTCAGATGGATATGTGATGTTGAAATTAGACATGTAATTCGATACTTCGACAGACTTGAGCTGAAGTCATGAAGCTGAGAGGTGACTTTGTGGAACTCGATCTTTACTAAAGCTAGCAAGGCTATGAAGGTCTCCTTTGCCTTTCTTATGCTTGAATATAATAAAAGGTTAAGGCTTCTTCTCGGCTTAGACCAGCGCTGCGAGAACTGTGTTTATGTGTCTGCTTGATGTTTCAGAACCTGTTTGTGAATGGCCTCATCTTTCGGTTTCAACCAAACAATATTCACAAGCTGAGAGAAGATGAAATGAGCATCCTGGGTCACTTCGAATGTTTCCAGGAGTCTTTATGTGGTGCCATTTCATTCTCCTATAGCATCTGTTGATGGAGCTGGATTGGCTGCATTTGTTTAGGTCTAACTTGCCTCATCTCATAACTATCCAACTGAGCCGCACCCTAATAGATATCATATTGAGTCACAGCTCTGACACTGGCAGTCACCGTTGTTTACTGAAACAATATAAGCTACAATTATGTTCTGTCTTGATATGGATGTTAACAAGAGGTAATTCTATGCTACTCCAACACAATCGAAACCCTCGAGTCAACTGCCCTACCCTGTAGGCATACGCATAACCGTCAATCGACAATGGTCAACGTCGTACGGATCGAATCTCATCACCGCACTCATCCATCTCAATAGTTTCTGAACAGACTCGCATCTCCCTGCATTTACAACCTCAGCTGACCTGATCAATGCGATACAGATCGTCGCATCCCCTGGATAACAACATATGGCAGACAACACCAGCCTTTCCTCATTCTCTTCAAACCATGACTAACTGGGTGCGCCAAGACGGCACTCACTCACTATTAATTTATGATCAAAGCCCAAGTTTCGCAGCTAACACCTACCTAATTGCGCGCAGCAGAATCGAGTCCCTGGAATTGACGATCAGAGAACGGCCACCACCGTCAATAGCTGAGTGCTATATCATAGCACAGAGGCTGATCGACACGCAGCTAAATTCCTTCAGGTCGTATCGTATCCGCAAACCTGACTAGCAATTCGCCGAGAGAGTTCCCAATAGATTATCTTGTTGTCCCGCTGCCTTGTTACGTGAAGTTGGCTAAGACATCACAACAAGGTTACGCTAGGTTCTCGAACCCCCATGGGGGTTGTTTGGGGTATAGTGCGAGGTTTCTTTCCCCTGACTAGGTAGAGAGACTAGGTAAGGATTACAATCGGTCTGCCTTTTGGACATAGAGGCAGTTTGATAGTGGCTCTTTGGAAGGTTTGTCTTGTCTTGTTTTATTTTACTTGGTTCATGCTATTGGTGTTTGAGACATGGTACGTAAGAGCAACTCATTAGCAATTGACTGACGCTCGTGTACGGTGGTAAGCCAGGGGATGAACTAGAATAGGATAGGATAGGATAGGATAGGATAGGATAGGATAGGATAGGATAGAATAGATAGACAGATATTGGCCGTCTCGTCTAGGCTCAACTCAGCAAGAGACAGACAGATGCCGTAACTGGTTGGTTAGCTTCCTATTAGTTATCTTGACCTCCCAAAATTAGCATAAAAAAATATGTGATGTGCTGTCTCCGTCTAGGTATCTTGTTCTATCATGCAGGTACATATCAGACTAAGCCGTTTGAGCAGGAACTAATTATGATGCGGATCCCTTCATCCACAGTTTGGATCCAGTGCAATATCCCGCTGCATACCAATCAGAACCCCATCAAAACACATCAATTTACAGTAAAGACTCCGGGCTGAAACCAGAATAATATGCCGTCCAACTATAGTCTACTAGGTGAGAGGACACGCCCAAAGCATGCGCTGTAATCTTACTCCATATCCGCCAGCCCACCCATATTGGTATCCTTCAATCGCAAGCTATCGCGACGTGCATGCAAAGCAAACATGTTCACGTCAAGTCAAGTTGAGTCCGAAATTAACGGAGCCACAATCTGATCAGCCCCTTGATTGTGCATGCAGGTCATTCATACTGTAGAGTATTATCGGTTCCATACCAAGAGGATCCAAAAGGCTTCTTCTAAAGATTGTGGTTTGCGTACAGCTCGTAATTTAATTTAATCTAATTCGATTTAATTTTAAAAAAGCAAGTGCATCATAGAATGACGGAAGGCGGAATGGCGCCATGATGAAATCCGATCCAATTACCAGCAAAGCAAAGCCTGTAGCTCTATGAATGTGTCTCTCACCCAGAGTCTTGGAAGTAGACACGATTGCATAGTATGACCATTCATCATACCATACGTAGTACATAGCCAAACCATCAGTAACCAACGACGGTGAATTCTTAGCTCTCAATTCTTGACCCTTGGCTTCCGTTCATGTTTCTCTGTACATCCTTCACCACCGGACGGCCAAGAGCCGAGGGGCCAAGAATTATATTGCAACATCGCAAGACTTGGCATCGGTGGTCACCGTCTTGGTCTTCTTGGTATCTCGAATGATCCGCGCTATCGTCTTGGAAGTATCATTAGGGCTATGATAGCAAATGCATATTCTTTGACATGCATCGGAATCCGAACACTTCACCATGTTAGATACAGGTCAAGGCGCGTTATCTTGGGAAATCCAAGATTGATGAGGCGCGTCGTCAGCCGTCGAGGCTTATATAGTCTTCGGGAACACAGGTGCATCAGCAATTGAAGTTTGATACGTAAGTGGTGTCTCTGTCGCAAGCAGTTTGTGCTACAGAAGACATGCGCGGATGTTTGCTGTAACGACGGTTTTCTCACAACAAGACAGAGAAAGCGACAATATGCGTGGCTGAGCATGTGTTGCGGGAGAAACGTTCACAAGACATGGCAATCTGTAGTCCCTTAACTTCATCTTGAGACAGCACACCCAAGGCAAATAATGACGGCATCTGGTTGTGCGGAAGGTTACACTATGCGCGCAGCATCATTTCGCAGCACAGAAAGAGAGCCAGAGAATGTGCCTGTCTGCTCATGACTAACTTGGCTTGCTGCTTTGTGACATGGCCAAGGTGGCCGTGCGCATACGCAATGTTTGTAGCAGAAACGAAACACTTCGTTAAATCGGAGAATGCAACTGTTCCTTCAGCGAGGCAAAGTTGTTTCTTTTTTTGTCGCTTCCTGAATCTTGGCATCCCCGGAGCGATGAAAGACCGAATTGGTTACGCATCCACTGCGACGTAGAAACAGTCAATAGACAAATCAAGGGCACTGCGTCCGTGTTATCTCAGAGACGATTAGCAAATATGATAACATACACAAGTGTTGGGGGGCAACAGCCCGATGTCCTGCAATTCCGTGCAAGCCAGGCCTTGAACTGGCCAAGATCGATCCGGGGTGACATCCTGGGAGGTAGGCACTGAGACGGTCAAGACAAGTCCACGAATGTCGACATGCTTACTTGGGAACTGGCTTGGCTCGCATACACGCCCGCCCGTCCGTCTTCGGCTCCGTGATGCTTTGTCGGTCGCAAGTCGCGCTTAACCTTTGCGATTGCTATGCTGCGGTTTTAACACGGATGTGACGGATGCACGTAGACATCCTTCCCAACTTGCGCGATAATATGGTTAACTACCTACTCTGTCATAGTAAGCGTCTTGAAATGATTGCATTGTATGAGTGAATTTGCTCTCTGTTAGGTTGGATGCAGGGTCCTCTGGAAAACTCGGATCCGTCCACCCATATCGAGTCGCATGGTCCAATTTTTTGCTCGACTAGCCAAATGCTCTACAAAGCCGGGAGAATGGATTCTTCTCCATCAAATCCCACGCCAACGTTTGGAGACCCGTGGGGCCTGGAGAAATCTTCTTAGAAATGGAGCCTCCTTTTGACAGCAACGTGATACGTAGTCTAATACTGTAGAAGAAAGGTACTGTCGGAAGCTGACCGCTAAGGTGTTGTCCATCGTCGATCACTGATCCTGGTCTGCCTCGTACAGTATAGGCGTTATCGACCAGGCTCTGTTACGGTGTAAAGACGAGGCGCGCAAGTGTCCATGTCGCGGCATAGTCTGGATACTACCTTTGCTTTACGACTTGTCATGAACAGTGGGAGCCTCTTGCACCGACGGGGTCACTAGCTTGTCCCTGAAGAAGAGCAATGGTACGGTCAGCCAGAGCCAGCAAAACCGAGGGCTGGCTCTTGATAGCAGACGCCAATCCCGATTGTGCCAACGGCGGACACACCATTGTTGGATATCCGACAGGTTGGTTTCAGGCCAGAGGCAATGACCATACTGTGCTACGTTAAGGTAGCATGCCAGCATCGTCCAGCCGTTGAACAACTTCTCCAGTCCAATTTCCTTTCAGTGCCCCAGACTCAGAGCGACATTGACATCATGTTCGAAACGCCTAGTGGATTCGCCGATTCGCGACTTTACAAGTGAACGTGCAATTCGGGAATGACGGCACGGATAGATAGGATACCAAGTGTATACGGGGACAGTCGTGGGGACGACTATGGGGAGCTGGAGAGTCTCAATTTGCCGGCACAAGCCAACGACGAGGAAATTTGGCATTGGCAAGTGATAACAAAGAGGTGGGTTGTCATCAAACCCAACCAACACGTAAAAGAAACCAAGAAAAAGCCGCGTCTGGAGCCTCTCTCTTCTAGCTTGGGGCGCTTAGTGCTTCTCTGCTTCTGGGAAAGTAATGTCCGACAGTGACAGGGCCTGGCCTTTCTGAGGACTTGACTCGGCTGGCACTCGGTACCTTCAAGACATGCTACGGCCAGCCGCGGCAAGTTGACGAGCTAAGTTGTTAGTGGAAGGGAAAAGAAGTGGGTATCAGGAACGAGCTCCCCATAGTAGTGGAGCGTGAGTGCGAGAGCACCGTGCCAGATTTCCACCAGACCAAAGTTATCGGTCCTAAGCCCTAGCCACGTCGCCGCCTCCGGTGAGGCTTTGATAACAGTCTGTACTATCGCATGCTAGATTGCACCTGGTCGTCAGAAACCATGACCGCCGCAGCTTCCGTAGTAATAGGTGTTCCTTGCAACCAGCTAGACCCTGATGTTGTAGAGTACAGTGTGATCCGTCCACCAGAGCTGCGTTGTGCAGCCAGCTGCAGAAAAGCGTGGGATGTTATTCAAGGCTAACCAATGGTACAGCAGCGGTTCCACGAGTGCCGAAGGTCGCGTGCAAGCCAAATCGCTTGGATCGGTACGAGCGGGTCTTCTAATGCGGGCTACTGGAAATCCCTGCATTTCAGTTTGCGATGCTCTGGGGGTTGTTGGGGAATTGGAGAACAAGAAGTTCAACACCTTGATTGAAGAGACAGCATGTGTGAGAGACATGCAGAGAAGTGGCAAGCGCCACCATGGTAAAAATGTGGTTTGGACGTAGCAATCCCGAGGACTTTCGAGGTTTCTCCGTCAATTCAATAATGATTAAGGTGTTGCAGTAACAGTGACGTATGTGTATCATGCCAGATCTCCTCGGTTATTTTTCGTTTTCGGTTTATCCATGGCTTGTTTGATAGACCGCCTCAACATCTTGAAGAAGTTATGTCAGCAGAGATGAAAGCAGAATGGTATGACATTGAGCTTTGTTGCCAATGCCCCTAAGTCTCTTGCTTGTTCGTACACCGATTATGGGAGATCGAAGCGTCAAGAGGCCTGCGAAGGATCATCGAACGTAAGGAAAGTCCATGCTTTGACAAACAGTCCTACCCCAGACTATGGCAGAGAAGGGTTTCCATACATAATGTTGTGAGGATAAAACTGGAGGGGAGGCTGGGACAAGCTGAGGTAGCACCACAACTGCTCTGCTCCATGTCCATAGGCAAGGTCCCTGAATCGACAGAACGGAAGGCTTGGCTGTTCAAGGAACCTCTTCTCCGCAATCGTGCACTGTTGCCCAGGGAGACTGGGGTGAGGTGAAGGGAGGCTGGAGCAATTAACGTTGCGTTGTTGATAGTATGATGAGGTTTTGACCAAGGTATTGAGCAAAGTAAGGCGAGCGGAAAAGGGAGAGTCAGTGCCAGCGTCAATACCATAAACAGTCTCCCGCGGGATGATGGGAGGTGGTTTCCTTCGGTGGTTGTGTTGGGGTAGGTACGTACGTTCTACAGTTACAGTTACAGACTCACGATGTGGAAGGTGCAGCCAATGAAATGGTTCTAATACCTGCCAATTTGACATTAAGCTCCCGTCATCCCCTAATATCCCGCACGCTACAGCGCCAATCCTAGACAATATCTAACAAGCTCATGGGCTTTGTCCGTAAATGGCTAATCTCAATGCCTTGCTTGCTTTAGCAGTTGGTGATTAAATGAGGAAATGACAATATTACAGCTTATGGATTCTTTCCTGCAATGCAAGACCAGTAATAGCAAACCTACAGAGTGAGCGATATTACTGCCCTCCACTGCATTGTACCGCACTGTACTTTACTGCAACAGCAGAGTCTAGGTCGAGTCTATTTGCTAGAGATCGTTTCCAGTTTTCCAGGGCGTCAATTCAATTCCCTCATCAGATGAATTGGCCAATTGTTCTGTTTCTCTAGACAATTTTCAGGGTGCCCACCAACCTCGTACATAGTCTGAACGCCTCCCGGGCGACCCCGGATCCGCTGAGAACCGGGCAAAGATGGGGAAGACGCACGAATATGCAGTCAAGAAATGCCTCGTTACTTGGCATAGACCGTGAAAGGGGATTGGATAGAGTGCGATTCAATGTGACGGCATAAGACAGGATTTGTGCCCCCCAGGTCCTTCTGGAAGCCTATACTTACCATCCAGTCCAGTACACCTACAGATGCGTGTCAGCAAGGGCGCTCCGCGATGAAGCTATGAAAATGTAAATCTTCCGGGGAGCTGCTTTTAATCAGAACTAGCCTCGGCGGTTTAGTGGACACAGCAGACAACGAGCTATAGGTTTAGTGGTACATACTATGCTGCGATACGTATCGTTTGCGCTTGTTGTGTTGTATATGACTGCGATGTTGTGCTAAGATGTAGGGTAATAGTTGTATCAAGTAAACAACGGTGGCGGCAGTATTGAAACAACCGGGTAGGCATCGGACATTGACTCAGCAACAATATGCTCTTATTATACATGAGGCTTGCGTTACTATCCACGGGTAAGCTTGAGTACCTACGTTTTGATGTGAGACAACAGCCACAGAGTACCTAGTCATGGAAAGCGACAGTTGACTAGGGAGTATCTCGCAGCATTTGATAGTAGACATGGGACTTGAATGTGGAATGGACGAAAAGCTCCAAGAGGCAGTAACGACAGCAACGCAACAGCGGTAGATAGTGCGGTGAACAAACCTCTCTGAAGATCAGACCCGCTATCAGCGATTCAGAGTATCCCCAGTTTGACCAAGTTCATGACCAGAAAAGGACTTACCGAGCCCCCATCTTCGGTAGTCAAAGTCCCAGTTAGGCTTGACCGAGAGAGAGAGTGGCTGGTAAAAGAACAGGAAATGTACACCGCGAGTTGTCCGTGGGGACTCAGCAGTTGGCACACCGAGGCAACGAAGCCAGCGAACCCGAAGCCGGCCAATGGCCACTCACCTACCTTCCTTACCTAGTTCACCTCATCAGACACCGGAGGTCGCGGCAAAAAAAGCGCCGACATCTTTCTGTCTGTTACGATAACTGCGTGCGAAAAGCCGCGGAAGAAAGCGAATCCACCATGGACCATGACCACCATGTCCCGCGGTTTAAACATGGAGGGTCCCACATCAAACCCGATGAGTGGATATGACAGGGTGACCTAGAAGAAATAAATCCGCGCGAAAGGGCGAGGGCCGACCTGGACCAGAATGCGACTTGGCACAGCTGCTGATTTGGGTTGAGGGCACGGTGTTATACAGTATCTGTCTATGAATGCAGGCAAATCGGACAAACCGGTACCGTTATTATTGGCCGTCGTCTATCTCACCTTTTTCTCCCTTTGGAAAGTTTTCTGCCGTTTCATGGGCTAGAAAGAGAAATTCTTATGACGTAGAGCGTCCGGGTGTTTATTGGCGACTCTGGGGGCGCAGACTAGGGTGCCCTGAAGCTGACGGGGTTCGCAGGGTCCTTTTTCCCTTTTCCCTTTGCAAGCTCGTGAGCGACAAGGAAAACACGGGCCTGGCAAGCCTGGAAACTTGGTTGCTTGGCAAGGAGGCGACAAGACTTTCCCCCCCCGATCAGTGGCAGCCGAGGCCAATACCCGCGAAAGTCCCATATGGACCTGAAGAGGCATTGGATGAATAGAAGTGACATGAGGGTCAGGTAGGCTGCCTTGCATGGGAAGACCGGCTTCTAGAAACATTCCTAGAAGCGCGGCTTCTGCACTGGGATCCATAAGTTTATGCACACCTGCATCAACAGCTGTGAAGCTCTCAAATAATACCTCACAGCTTGGAGCTTGACAGAAACAAGCGAGCTTAAACCCCGCGCTGCCGGGGTTTGCTAGCATCCTGGTATTTGTGTCAAGCATTTTTGATGTGCGCATTTTTTGGTACGCTAAAGCTTGGCAAGGCTCGGTCCCGTCAGTCGTTGGGACAGGGCTTGTAGGATGGGCCATAGGCTAGGCTGCCGTTTTGGCTGGAGATCCATGGATGGATGGCTTGCACTGACTAAAGTAATGTCAAGTAAAGTTCAGCGTCCAACGAACTGTCTCCCAATCATCTCGCCTCGCCCGCGTTCACCCGCACGATAGATTTATTAGATCGGGGGACGCTAATTACTGCACTGTAAACTAACAGCGGCGCTTCATGCGCCCAAGGTGAACCTCATCTCTTGAGCGTCCTTCACAAACGCGCACGGAGAAACCCACCGACAAAGAAAGGCCAAGGTCAGCCAAGCCGATCCAGCCCAGGTGAGGCCCTGCAGAAGCTCACCCATGTTGTGAATCAGACCGTATCTCGCACCGTAACGCAACGCACTCGTCGAGACCAGGCTCCGAGCGAGGTTTGCCAAGGCTGGTAGAGTCTCACCAGCTGTCGATAAGGCGATTGGGCCATGACCGTGACAGCCACTTAGCGGTTACATTTTGCGCCAGGCGAAACGATGGATGCTGGACGATGTCCTTACTCGATATGAACCTGAAATTGTACCGTCATAACGTACCAGGCCATTGCGTTGCGCGACGGGGAGTGCAGTGCGCTCTTGTCTTGGCCTGCACAGGCAAAAAAGCTTGTCGTGCGCAATGAGGTGTGATTGCTTGTCATAGGAAGGCATATCGAAACACGGCGATCCCGTTCGGCCCTGCCTGCCCGCCTGCCTGAAGCGAGAGAGTGAGACCCTTACCAACCGAACGGTACAATTTTGAATTAACCTCATGCTTCCTCGTGTCCGCGTCAAACCAAGGCTAATCAACGGCCGATAGGCCAAATACGAAGTTTGAGCGAGATAGAACGAATCTAGATCGAGCACGTATCGGGCAGTATACAGTTCTGTACAGTGCCATACTGCAGAGTAACCGACAAGCATAATCGTCATCGAGCGGGATCTATGAGGCTATCCTTTTGAGATTGTCAGACACGTTCCCAGTCTGGTCAGTTCTGAGGCCGATCGCGTGGGGCAGGTCTCAAATATGCTACAATTAAGGTAGCGGATTGTTAATATGTATGCACTTTATTCTGTGTTTCCTAAGCAGCCTGGATGAGTTTTAATGTCACCTATCCAGCGCGCTTTGTTATTTTACTCCTTGTTTTAATAAGTGGAAATTGGGAAATTGAACGACATGCTTTGCGCGCAAATGGCAACGTCGCCATATCGACATTATTCTGCGCCGCTCATACAAGGTAATAGCTAGAAACGGACATGGTCATCTATGCAAAGTGATTGTAATTAGGTCAAGTACAGTAAGTTCTGAGGTAGTTCTGAACGCTTACCGAGTCATGGTACAGCATCACGCATCAACAACACCTTGAGGGTACTGTACAGTGTCCAGATCCACGAGTCACAAGGGTAACCTTTCTCAATTGATCAAAAAAGGGTCTTCAGCCAGCAGCTCAAAGCAAGGCTGATGTACAGTATATTTTACATAAACGGTAATCCGGTCTTTTGGCCTATCGTCAATTAAGCGGAGCCTGTGATTGCCATCCTTCTCCAGTATCTCGAGTCGCGATTTTGCTGACCGCCGGGAATGGGCAAATCAGTGTCGTCATCCTTTCAAGCATAGCGACCGACACGCATACAACAGTACATCCCCAGCGTATCGTAGCGAGAAAAACGAACCTCGAGCAGCTAGCCTAGAGCACATGGGTATAGGGCATGGGGGAGGGGAGGAAAATCCCTCAGCGGAATTGGGGGAAGCTCAACGCCAGGTACAAGCATGGCTAGCAATGACATACAGCAGAGGTACAGGGGCCCTAGTAGTGAAGACATGCCGCAAGACACCAAAGAGCTTTGTACTCAGTAGGTTCTGACGCTGCCAGGCAGAGACTTATCTTGGTACTGTGTCTTGTGAGGCAAAAACTGGCAGTGAGGCAATATGAAATACCGGATACAATCGAGAAACGGCTCTCACTGAGTGGCAGTGACCGATGCGATGTGCATCCCGTGTTATACAGACCGGGGTCGTTTCTTGAATGGAAACTATCACGTACGTAGGCTATACAGTGCTCTACAGTCTTGAATCTTCTGAAAGGTCCTTTGTGATTGTTTTCAAGCGCATAATCTACAGAGCCAATACGCAGGCTTCTACAAACTGAAAAATAAAATCATTCCCCATGAGCTAGAAAGTTTTGGTGTCTTAGAGTTCATGAAGGCTGTAATCAGGGAGCGCAGTGCATACAGTCATTCCGCCGACAGCCCCAACCCATGTAATTCGACCCAGAGGCAGGCTGTTGTTACAAGCTTGATATGTATTTGGAAAGGCTTTCCATGCATCTACTGGCATCAAGATCGAGGCAAATCGCTTCTATTATGGATGACATGGATCAATTCATGATTCTTTTGGTGTCATGGTAGTCGTCATTGTCAGCCATCAGCTGTCAGCCACGAGAAGTTCGAGATATGAGACATGAGTAACCAATTGCAGTCGCCCATCTGATACGTGCTCTCAATTGAGTTTTTGGTTATCATTTTATTTTCCCATGAATGTCTTTTATTGTTTACACTCTGTGTTATGCTCCCCCTGGTACTGTATCTCCAGGGCAATTCTGGAGCTTGAGTCCTCATCTGAATCTAATCTCTGCAGGTTGGTTCCTCAAGTCCCTCTCAATCTCTTTTTTTCCCTCTATCGCTGCACTTGCAAATGCAATGCAATGCTCAACCCTTTCTGCACCTCCACTGCTGAGATTACCGTCTTGTTTCCATTCCCCACGCTCGGCGACGCCACACACTGTGCTCTGCACCTGCATGGAAGGACCTAGGCTGGACCGAGGAAAAGCTCGACGAGCGAAAAGCTGTCTTTACTGGACAAGGATAAAGGCGGTCGATTTCGATGGGTCATCAGCGACCGATGTTTCATACTTTCACACCCTAGCACACGGCCTTTCCCAATTGACACACCCTAGTAAAAAAAGATGTTCGTTGCGACAGAGAGGAAAAAACACAACCCGTCACTTCTGATGAGAGAAAGGGCGAGAAAGAGAGAAAAAAAAAATCGATCCAGCCGACGCTACCGGGTACGGCAAGGGTAGCTCCTACGCTGGCGTGCTACCTGGTGCAGACGCTACACACTTTTTTGACTCTAGTCTCCAGGCGGATGATGGTGTTACTGCGTTGTTTACTGCTCTAGCATGAGGTTGATTGTTGATCTGCAATGTTGTTGTGCTTGTGCTTGTGCTTGTGCTTATAGTTTGGTTGTTACGGGCTACGCTGCCTGTTGCCCACGGTTTCTATCGCGCGATCTCGTCTCACTTTCACTTTTTGACTGTGGAGGTGATAACTCTTTCGGTGTCCATGTATGCATAATCATCAAGAGTTAAAACATGATAGACCGCAACCACAGCATTAAGCTTAGGTCGCTGCATGTGCAATACACTTCAGTACGTCTACAGTACAGCTTGTTTACAGCACAATCACGTCGTACCTTACTATCCCCAGGCCAATAAAACGACAAGACTAGGGTAGGTGAGGGTGTAGCTAAACCGCAAGAGGGTGTGATGAATTTTCCTTCCTTCGTCACAGCTACCGTTGATACTGCCAGTCTCGAGTCGTGTCGTGCGGGCATTAATCGGCAACGCAGAACGAAAAAGAAAGGGGGATAATTGAGCGCATAATGGGAGAGGAAAGTGGCACTGAGATACGAAGATTTACTTTGCAAATGCATAATGGCGGCATGAACAAATCAATTGCAGCGTTTACCTACGTCGATGGAGGTACAATTACAGACTCTCCTCTATACGGAGGGATTGGACTGGACTGGACTGGACTGAAGAGAAATGGGGCTGCACCGGCAGGGCCGTGAGAGGTTGGCACAATTCGTACGGTGGAGGGAAAGAGCGTTTGTTTGTTGCTAGCTTGTATCTCGAGGGCCTTCCGGTCGTACCTGGAGACGGCATGGAGCTCATAACCTGGGGCATATTGGGATTCGCGAGGGACCATGCCAGGAACCTGCGCGAGACTCGTGGGAAGTGACTGATGGGACCCATCCTAACCCACCCGTCCCGGCTTGGAAAGACCCATCCAATTCTTTGCGCGGTGGAGCTCTGCGTCTCCGTAGGACCCGTTTGATAGACCCCGGTCCTTTCTGTTCTGTCTCTTGTGAAGGGGGGGTCCACAAAAGACAGAGCGTAGCGAGTGGGAAGCCGATTTGCGGCAAAGTGAGAGACAATCAGTCTTGGAGAAATATGCAGGCATTGAGAGTGGGGCCCACTCCATGACCGGGTCTCCATCATTTGATCAGGGCCGAAAGTCTGTTGGCAGGGGTATGAACGAGCGTGGGCCGGCAAGCTCGCCGGGAAAGAACCTAAGCTCACGCATCTTTCTCTGAATTCAAAAAGAAGCTCTCGCCCGACTCGAACTCTCTCTTCTTTCCTTTCCTCTTCACCCACGAATGCTTCATACATAAGCGACCCTAACTTCGTGCGGTGCTTAGACACTTTCTTCCTTTTTTCCCTCCCCCCAAAAAACCTTGTCCCTCTGTTTCTCTCAACAACAGAAAACAGCAGCATCAACCTCAGCTATTATTTACCCAATACCTGCTGCCTACCTATAGCCGCGTCTTTTAATACCTAAGAATCGACATACTCTTTTCACGTCACCAACCATGGCCGAAGAGAAGGCGGTCGGCGCTCCTGCGCTGGACACCAACATCGAGACTGGCGGCTTCGATGAGAAGCGAGGACAAGCTCCTCCCGCTACCCACAACCCCAAGGCTCCCGTCGCCGAGGATGAGGAGCCCGATGAGGACATGGACGCCCTGATCGAGGATCTCGAGTCCGAGGATGGCCACGAGATCGACGACGACGAGGAGGCCACCCCCGGTGGTGGACGTGTCGTTCCTGAGGACCAGCTCCAAACTGACTCTCGTCTCGGCTTAAGTGAGGCCGAGGTCATTGCCCGCCGCAAGAAGTGGGGTTTGAACGCCATGAAGGAAGAGCGTGAAAACATGATCCTCAAGTTTCTGATGTTTTTCGTTGGTCCAATTCAGTTTGTTATGTGCGTCTTTCTCTTCGTCTTTCCCTTGAGGTTTCCCACCCAGTTTGAAGTTCAAACCCAGTCTCGCGATCAAAAAGGATGGAAACACCCAGTCTCCACTTTTACGACGCACGGACCGCATGTTCCTTTCTCCTTCATGACTTCCTCAACCTCAAACTTCACTTACTAACACCTGATATAGGGAAGCCGCCGCTGTTCTTGCTGCTGGTCTTGAGGACTGGATTGACTTTGGCGTAATCTGCGCTCTTCTTCTTCTTAACGCCTGTGTGGGATTTATTCAGGAGTTCCAGTAGGTTTTTTCTCCTTTCATGCCGTGTTGATGATCACTGCATCTCAACTCAATGATGTCCTTTCCTTTCAATGATCTATACTAACGTATACAAACAGAGCAGGCAGCATTGTCGAGGAGCTGAAGAAGACCCTTGCTCTCAAGGCTGTCGTCCTCCGTGATGGTACTCTCAAGGAGATCGAGGCCCCCGAGGTCGTTCCTGGTGATATCCTTCAAGTTGAGGAAGGTACCATCATTCCCGCTGACGGTCGTTTCGTTACCGAGGGCTGCTTCGTCCAGGTTGATCAGTCCGCCATCACTGGCGAGTCTCTCGCTGTCGACAAGCATGCTGGTGACAACTGTTACGCTTCCTCCGCTGTCAAGCGTGGTGAGGCCTTCGTTATCGTTACTGCCACCGGTGACAACACTTTCGTTGGTCGTGCCGCTGCCCTTGTCTCCCAATCTGCTGGTGGCACTGGTCACTTCACTGAGGTTCTCAACGGAATTGGAACAATCCTCCTAGTGCTCGTGGTCGCCACTTTGCTTGTTGTTTGGGTCAGCTCTTTCTACCGCTCCAATGGCATAGTCGACATCCTCCGTTTCACTCTCGCTATTACCATCGTCGGTGTCCCCGTCGGTCTTCCCGCTGTCGTTACCACCACCATGGCTGTCGGTGCCGCCTATCTCGCCAAGAAGCAGGCTATCGTCCAGAAGCTCTCCGCCATTGAGTCTCTTGCTGGTGTCGAGATCCTCTGCTCTGACAAGACCGGTACTCTGACCAAGAACAAGCTCTCTCTTGCTGAGCCTTTCTGTGTCGCTGGTGTTGAGCCTGATGACCTGATGCTTACTGCTTGTTTGGCTGCTTCCCGCAAGAAGAAGGGTATTGACGCTATTGACAAGGCTTTCCTCAAGGCCCTCAAGTTCTACCCTCGCGCCAAGAGTGTTCTTTCCAAGTACAAGGTTCTTGACTTCCACCCCTTTGATCCCGTCTCCAAGAAGGTCCAGGCCGTTGTCGAGTCTCCTCAAGGTGAGCGTATCATCTGTGTCAAGGGTGCCCCACTTTTCGTTCTCAAGACTGTCGAGGAGGACCACCCCATCCCCGAGGAGGTCGATACTGGTAAGTAATGTCCTATCATTTTTAACAACGTCATGCTAATGAAAAAAAAAAGCATACAAAAACTGTGTTGCTGAGTTCGCCACACGTGGTTTCCGATCTCTCGGTGTTGCTCGCAAGCGAGGTGAGGGTGCTTGGGAGATTCTCGGAATTATGCCTTGCTCTGACCCTCCTCGTCACGACACTGCCCGCACTATCAACGAAGCCAAGCGCCTTGGTCTCTCCATCAAGATGCTTACTGGTGACGCTGTCGGTATCGCCCGTGAGACTTCTCGTCAGCTCGGTCTCGGTACCAACGTCTACAACGCCGAGCGTCTTGGTCTTGGTGGTGGTGGTGACATGCCCGGTTCTGAGGTTTACGATTTCGTTGAGGCTGCCGATGGTTTTGCTGAGGTCTTCCCCCAGCACAAGTACAACGTCGTCGAGATTCTCCAGCAGCGTGGCTACCTTGTTGCCATGACTGGTGACGGTGTCAACGATGCTCCTTCTCTGAAGAAGGCCGATACTGGTATTGCTGTCGAAGGTGCCTCCGATGCTGCCCGATCTGCCTCCGATATCGTCTTCCTCGCCCCTGGCTTGGGCGCGATTATCGACGCTCTTAAAACGTCTCGCCAGATCTTCCACAGTCAGTTACATCAGCATTGCCATATTGTTTCATTGCTAACATACTTCTAGGAATGTACGCCTACGTTGTCTACCGTATCGCTCTTTCTCTGCACATGGAGATCTTCCTTGGTCTCTGGATCGCCATCCTTAACCGATCTCTTAACATTGAGCTTGTTGTTTTCATTGCCATTTTCGCCGATATCGCTACCCTTGCTATCGCCTACGACAACGCTCCCTTCTCCCAGACTCCCGTCAAGTGGAACCTTCCCAAGCTCTGGGGTATGTCCGTTCTTCTCGGTGTTGTCCTGGCTGTCGGTACTTGGATCGCTCTTACCACCATGTACGCCAACTCTGAGGATGGTGGTATCGTCCAGAACTTCGGTAAGATCGACGAGGTTCTCTTCCTTGAGATCTCTCTTACTGAGAACTGGCTGATCTTCATCACCCGTGCCAACGGTCCCTTCTGGTCTTCCATTCCTTCTTGGCAGCTTTCCGGCGCCATCCTGGTCGTCGATATCCTCGCCACCCTCTTCTGTATCTTCGGTTGGTTCGTTGGTGGTCAGACCAGCATTGTCGCTGTTGTCCGTATCTGGATCTTCTCCTTCGGTGTCTTCTGTGTCATGGGTGGTCTTTACTACTTCATGCAGGGCAGCACCGGATTCGACAACCTTATGCACGGAAAGTCCCCCAAGCAGAACCAGAAGCAGCGATCCCTCGAGGACTTCGGTAAGTTTTGAATTGCTACCCTCAATCCTCAACATCTTGCTAACTCTCATCTCAGTTGTCTCTCTCCAGCGTGTTTCGACTCAGCACGAGAAGTCTCAGTAAATATAGATGGTATATACCCGGACCACCATCGACCGGACTTTTCACTTTCGCTATGTCCAAATTTGAACTGTAATGCTCGTATCCGAGTACTGAGACTCCTGGAGCGGTTGAGGAAACTATCATACCCCTAGATCGTCTACTAGACACTTAATAATACAAGTAAAATAAATAATTTGTACCCATCTTCTGTGATCATTCTGTGTGATCGTCCCTTCTCGCTTCTGTCGTGATCTTGCTTGCTTTATTTCTCACGTGACTCGGAAACCGACCCTCTTGCCTCTGGGTAAAATGGCTCGTCTTCCTATACTATGGAATGACATCAGTTTATAATTTGATCTTTTATCTACTCCTCTCGATAATGCAAGATCAATAACCAGGTATCCTGGTCTTGAATTCTTATTTCATTTGTTTTATCAAGGTTTAAGTTACAAACATCATGAATCGTGAAATTCCCGGGTATTACTTTGGTACGTTGATGTGCATTTGATGACCAGTAAGTCAGTACACTAACTCTCGGCTAGATCCTGAGAAAAAGAAGTACTTCAAAATCGAGAAAGCACAGACAGCACCCTCGTCAGCTGTATGGTCTTCAGATGCCGTCAAACGGCGTAAGGTCGAGGACAAAGTTCGGAAATCTGACCAACACCGAGCATATCTAATACGTAATCATATTAAGCGCCACTTTGTTGCCAAAGATGCAGTTGTCTCTGGTCTTCTCAGTCGGGAGATCGGTCTACCATATGCTGCGGAGCGCGATCATGGCAGGTTAGAAGATGGAGATATTGGTGCTGCAGCATGGGCAGGTGGCTTAATAGCCAAGGGTGATGTCCCTTTTGCACCGAGCTTTGCAAGACAGCGATATCCGAATATGCCGTGCTTTTATGTCTCTGGCGAAGATGAAAAGACGGGATTAGGTGTTGCTTATGCCAGTAAGTTCTCGGGTCGATACAACCTTTGGCGCTGGATAAATAGTTAACCTGACGTGCAGCTTTGGACGAGGAAACTCTAGTAGGAAGCTATATTCCTACAGACAAGAATGATACGTAAGCCTTGGGATGCCCAGCACTACGTTGCTTGCTAATACGATGCGACCAGAATTCACTTCTCGCGGGAAGCCGTCAGTTCTTCTGGCCGGGCCCTTTCATTTCGAACTGAGATGGTGCGATGCCCTCAGATGTCGTCCATCAAGTACCATCGCCCCTCACATAAGATACTCTTGACCTCTCGTGAACCAGATCACAGTTGTGGCCTTTACTTGTTCTCGCCAATGCTGTCAGATCCTAGCGACGGGACTCGCCCGCATTGGCTTCTCGGTGAAAGTACGCCTCGACACTGCCCGATTACGTCATGAACTTCACTGACATAGAATAGCAAATCATTACCAGAGACTATCGGTTCGCCATGGCTTACACAACGAGTGGATTGTACACAGCAGCACACCAGCTCCCCCCTCTTCAGACCTTGTCTGCGTCCTTGGCACCAATAATGGTTTGTTGCAAGTGCGCTCGAATGAGACGCTCTCGTCCATTGCACCAGGAGTTACTCCGAAGGGCATGAAGCTTCCGCAAGAGATATTTACTCAAGATTTCCAAGAGGGGAATCATAATATTCTTCTGACTGGGGGCCGACAACCCAGGCTTTGGATAACTGATCTTCGTGCCCCAGAGCCACAGTGGTTGTTTGGCAAGCATACAAGCTCTATTACACATATAAAGAGTGTCAATCCACATCAGGTCCTTGTGTCGGGATTACAGAGCTCAATGGCTCTCTACGATGTACGATTCCTCTCACGAAACCCACGTGAAACGAAACCGCTTTTGCATTTCCCAGGACATCACAACGAAGCACACATTCACATTGGCTGGGACGTATGCCCGGAGTTCAATGTCGTAGCTGCAGCACAAGACAACGGGACTGTGAAACTATTCTCATTAAGGTCGGGGCGGCAGTTACGGTGTCCAGCAATTGAGTCCATCCACACCGATGCGCCAATCAAAGCCCTCATGTTCCAAAGAATCCCAAGGGAGAGGATGACGAGTTTGTTTATAGGTGAAGGACCTTTGTTAAAGAAACTCTCCTTTGGCACCGTTAAATGGGGGGATGAGTCCTGACCTGACAGTATAATGGGTAATTAATCTCGATGAGTATACAACGCCAGAAGAAGAATCTAATTGGCACATGAGCTATGATACATGTATAACTGTGAAGTCGTGAAACTTTCATGCCACTTTCGCTCAAGCCATTCGTGTCTTCGCCCTATGATTCTCGCATCCAGAAATCTTTGATCCTTAGGAAGACAACTTAATAGTACATAGGAGAATCACTTTCTCCATTTCGCATCGCAACTGTCATCGTCGCCGCACTCTTGACATGGACCTTTCCATGTCGAACTATGTCGAGAGCAAGCTGACTGTTTTTTGTTGCAATTAGAGCATCGGCCAGTGCACTTTGTTCTGTGTTGGCTCATTCCCACCTGGGTATATGAGTTGCCACAGTCGCGGCATGTAGTCCTCGTAGCCTCCGATCCGTCCAAACGTCTGAAGTTTTTGCAAGAGAGGTTGCTGTCTTTGCAACTCTTGCAAGCAGAGCCTTTCTTGTCACAGACCTGGTCTGGTTGACAATTTTCACATCTGCCAGGACACACCACCTCATGCTTTGGCAATGAACGCTTCCAGACACCGCACTGCTGGCATACTCCAGCTAGATACAGCTCTAAAGTACTCGGGTCAGGTCTCTTGCATTGACGACCTTCGCTCTTGCACTCCTCGCAATCTTTCAAGGCTTTGCTATAGTGGCAAGCTACACCCTTCTCCTCGCACCCAACACATTTTCCCCAACATATTTTCTGATGCCCCTGCCTTAATCTTTGCTCCGCTACGCGGATCCCGCACCAGGGACATGTGTCGTCCGTCCATTTCTTTGCCGTGCCACTTCGAACGTACTTCTTCCGATGTTGTGTTCCGTGTTTCGTGTTAACTGAGAAAAGCTGTCCTCTTGTCGACTGCCCATCTACACCTCGCAGCTCGAATCCAGAATTTTCATGCTCTGCATCCTTTCTAGATAAAATCGACGCGTTTTCAGCACTGGATGTGCTGGTTTCCTGCGGGGTTGTGCTTGAGGTTGGCACGACGTGGGACTCCAGCAGTTTCATAAAGTTTTCATCGAATTCATGCTGATCCCTAGTTGTGGAGTTGGGGCTTTCGCCAACAGCTTCTGGCTGCGCATTGTCAGTTGTACACTGAACTGGACAAATGGGAGGGGGGGGGGGGGGATCTGCCCAGTTCTCGTCAATGCTTTCTAGACGTTCCCAGCTTTCAGCTGTAGAGCTCTGAACCCCAGAGCCGTACTTGTGAAAATGGCGATAGAGCTGTGAGAGGATGGTCGACTTCAGGGATTCATCCTCCCATGCGCCTGGCACAACCTTGATCGACTTATCAAGTTCGATGTCAGTTCTTAGCCTTGCCAACACAGTATTGAGCAGAGGTTTCACGTTAGCTCGAGACTTCCAGCGAAGCTTTAACAGCTCTCCCTCCAAATGGATAAGACCATGGTCTTTCAGGTGCCTGTGTAAGTAGTGGCGTGTCAGGACAATGATTCTGGTCCGGATGGGTTGTGGATACCGGGCGCCTGGTCGTGTATACGCAAACATTTCAGGAAGTCCATCTTGGAGTTAAACTGTGTTAGCAATAGTCATACAAGACGTTGTTTTGGAGCGACTCACTTCGTAGGAGTTCCCAGTTAGGCTTGTTTAAAACCTGCTGGTTGAAATACAGGCTGTGCCAATCCTCGTATAGGTGTCGACAACCTGTTGCTGTGTACATATTAACTATGTCATCAGCTGCGACGCTCTTGGCCCTTCTCGATATGGCTTCCCAGTTTAGATCGGCGTCGGATAACACGTAACGCTGACTAGCAGCATCAAAGGACACTGCGTCCTTCTCTTCAGCTTCGCCGATGATGGCAACATACAAGGTAGCCAGTTTTCTTAGATAGAACTGATGCAAATTTTCATACTTCTTTCCGTTCCGTTCCAATATTCCTTTGTAGCAATCCTTAAGCCTGGTGAAGTTATCCTGGCAAGAAGTCTGGTTGTTCTTTTTCAAGATATCTCGGCACATATCTCTGGATAGCCATGGTTGACCAGTATTGGAGAAGTGGTTCTCTAGACACTGTATTAACTCGGGGGTAGGCTCCATCATTGTTTGTGCTTGGCCTCCAAGAAGGTTCCATAAGGATGACGGGGACTGCAACATTGGCAGAACTAAATTAGCACCCTCCCATGGAGAGCCTGGAAAGTCTGCGGGTCTCAACGCATGTAAGATCCGATGGCTAAGGTGGGCTAATGCCTGGGTCTTCTTCTTTCGGGTGGTTGGTTTTGCTTTCCCAGTATTGAGCAACATCATCGTCATGTTCTCTGCAAAGAGCGCCAGAGCGCTCTGCTGTAAAGCCACCATTTCGTTTATTGGGAAGCGAAAAATTGGGACAAAAGACCATTGGCCAGAAGAAAGTGCTATTTTCTCATGGATAAACAGACATGACGGGTCGCCTTCATACCTTCGCTGCAGGATGTCTTCCTTGCCTCTTGCCATCATTTGCATATGCTCATCCATTCTTCGTGATTCTCCAACTCGGGTGTCCCGTACTCGGGTTGAGGTTGCGCTACCGAGGTATAAATAAGTCTTGTCTATGAGATGCGCTACCCCAGCGTACGCGGTGACGAATTGGTTTGCGCTGCTGTTGTCGAGACTCTCCATTCGGTCGAACATTTCGATCGCCCACCGCTCTCGACCGAGAGCGTACTGAACATGCATAGGTGCGATGGATGGATGAGTTAGGATATCGGCAAGTCTATCTCTGCATTTCTGACTGGCATTTGCCAATAAAAACATGTGGAACGGTTTCAGGAAATTCACGCAGTTGTCTGGATGTCCAATAGAGAGCGAGAACTCGACCTGCTTTTTTATCATGATATTGACTCGTTGGCGTAGAGTACGAACTGATCCAGCGATTTCGGGGGTTTTCTGAACGAGATCGACTATATATATGATTAGTCGACGCATATATTCGAACATATGTAGAAAGTGACTTACTTGACGCACTGTTGTCAGGTAGGTTGGACGTTAGCTGCTCCTTGTGCGTCTCGGTTATCCGTAGGTTGAGTATCTCTGTCTCGTTCAAATAGTTGCTGATCATGGCCTCCATCGCCAGACAATCCATGTCGGCGTTGATGACCGCCATCCTTTCCAATATCTCATCGATGTTGAACTGAACAGAGGTGTCAATGCTTTGCTTCCCAGTGGTAGCGCCCTCCCCTGCTTGATCTGTATCAGAGTCGTCTTCAGGGTCTGCTTCTGCAGCATTGCCTAGGCACCAATCGTCTAGAAGGTCTCTGTGATTGTGATCGGAGTGGTCGTTGACACGAGCATAGTCGTCATTGTTCGGTTCTTGCTCCGTCTCACTGGCATCGTTGGAGCTCATAATGGAGTCTTCGCTGAAACCTTGCTGAGTCCTGTGGTGAAGTTGACGCAATCGTGTCTTGGAGGACGTTTTCTTCTTGCGCTTGCACGCGGGCTCGTAATCAGAGTCACTTTCCTCGGTGAACTCGTATTCTGAGTCGTCCTCCTTTGACTCTCCCACAGGGGAATGGCCAGCATCAGATTCTGGGCCGTCCTCCTCTGACTCTCCCACAGGGGAACCGCCAGCATCAGATGAGCTATGCTCAATCAACGGAATGCGAAACCACATTCGGAAGAACTCTTCGTCAACGTATCTCCAGAAACAACGTACTCTGAGTGTGTGCACAGGCGGAGACGAACTCATCTGGCCGATTGGCTGTCCAACAATTTCCAAGAGCTGCAGTCCAACATCCTCTGGAGCAATATGTTGCACGCCCAGGTAAAAGTAAAAAAACCGTGGAAATTTTGCCGTAATGACTCCCGTCGCCATGTTTAGGATTTGATCGACCCAAGCGGGCGGGCGGATTTCCTGTTCCAATGATGTATAGAAATGTAAGAGACACTCGGACTTGTGTATATGCGCCACAAGTAGCCACAGGACATTCGTCGAAAAGGGGCAGACAATGAATACTTTCTTGTTTTTTCGAGCGACAGGTTCGAAATATTTGGCGATATCTAACATAAACTCTTCTCTCTTGTGGCCGATGTATGATCGTATCAAATCTGGAGGCAGAAGTGACACAGTCTCACCAAGATGGTGTTCCAACATACGGAGGAACATACTGGTAGTCATATTTTCGTTAGGCAATATCGACCTCAGGTCGTTCTTGGTTGCCTTGCAGACATCGTGCTCGCTCACGTAGATATCGATGGCCTCTGCTAAATCTTGAGGTGACAAATCTAGAGTCAAGGGCCTCTGCAGGCCATCTTCATCATCTGGAGGCGGTTCCGGAGACATCTGTGGTATCCTGTTAGTGAAACGTCGCGATAGTACGATGGGTAATGGAAGCTCATTTAAGCACGTTACCTTGCCTTCTTTTCACGTTGATATGTTGGCTACGTAGGTATCAAGGTCAGGAAAAAGGCTGCTGTGGAAGGAAATATAAGGAAGGGAACACGGGGACATTGGATAAATCCCCAAATGCAGTCAAGCAGGCACATGCAACTGAATATATCGTGGTAGCAGTGCTATCGACCGGCACCACTGCGTGGCACTGCATGGCACTGGCAGTGCATTTTCTGATATACATAATACTATCAAGTTACAAATAGACATGACAAACACCTAGAAGAAAGGTGTATGTATTAATAGTAAATCAAGTAGGATAATACGGTTAGAATGGATATTATTTTAAAGTTTTATGCTTTACTGACAACGGAATTGATCATTCTGTCATCCGCATTAACGGTTTCTATGCCGTCAAGGACTTTTCATATGCCAAAAATCTACCAGGTGTAGCGGGTTTAGTCTCTGCTATCTTAGTACCTTCGTAAGCATGCTGCTCCTCAGCAGCCATGTTCCCCTGAGCCATTTACCCACGAGGTTCCAGTCTTTAGCTGAGGATTCAGTATGGAAGTAATATCGAACGACAGTTTAGTTTGGCACCCAGTGCCACTATCTTCTATGAGCTATGTCCCATATAATGCATTATCGTAGATATCCCGGCTGCTTAGGTCTCGAGCTGCCCGGGACTAGCTGTTCTCATTTTGGAGTTGCGTTTAGGCCGCTGTTTGGCGGTGTCAGCGTCGCTCGACCAATTTCTAAGACCTGCCCTCACTCTCCTTTGAGAAAAGGGGCCGAACTCATTGACCTAACTCCCATCACCCAGACCCTCTGCTCGCTTTGCCCCCAAAAAGACTGATATGTGAACCATTATGTGTGGGATAATAGATGTAGGGCTCCGCGGCCTCACCTGATTCCGACGACTTAACTTGTTTAGACCCAGGTGTCCCTTCATCCTTTGAAGAAGATATCTATGCCCACTTGTTTATAGGCTAGGGTCATCTGAATGGCACTCCTAAATATAGTCACTGTAGCTTACCTCATGAATTTTGCCGCGTATAACCTGGGGAAGTTTCTTATAGTTTATTTGGAAGTTCTTTTTGCCTAACAACCGAGAGGCCTAGGCCACACAGCAAATAACACAGCACTTCTTGTGGTTTATAATATATGGAGTTTTCATGACAAGGCGCTACTACTGGACTGGTACAGCTGGATCTCAGAGAAAGTATGATAGGGGCTGACTTGTAACTCACTGTTCTGCCAGTGCCATAGAAAAAGCTGCCAGTCAAACAAACTCGCTCACAGAAAAGGAGCGAGGTTCCCAAGACAGGATAGATAATTGCGGTGGAACAGAAGATGAAATGAGGGTATCGGATCAAGAAAGAGATACACGAATTAAGAGGCGATCTGTATTCTCTGTCTTCCTAGACTGGAAGAATCTAGAACTTATATAAACCACGTATAACTCCAGAAACTTCCTTCTACTTGCTTCGTAGGCAGTCTACATCTAGCAAAGCGCTTGATCAAGGCTAGTAAACAAGCCGGTAAACAGGTAAGCGTCGTCAAAAAGAGACATGTAGATCCACATAAGAATTCAAGTATGTGTGCTGTGTGCACTGAGGACTATGAAGTCTCCTAGAAAGCAAGAGAAAAAGTCAATGTCCCTAACAATCTTCATAGGTATGTATCTATGCTGAGGAAGGCTTATTTCCGAAGGAAGGAAGGAAGGAAGGAAGGAATGGTAAAGAAGATGTGCGGCATAAATAGAAGCTAGCAAATACAGTCAATGGAATAGATGCTTGCAAGACACTCATGGACAGCAACAGAAGACTTTGCCTTGCAGACGATATTCTTTCTCCCTGGAAGGCAAATTGTATGGTGACTTCGCTTTTTACTGAAAAATACAACATCAGACATGCTGAAAATCGCCAAGACGCTCCACGATAGACAGGGGGCCTTTTCTAGACTTAAACGTGGATGAAAGGTTAGACGAAAGAGCCTGAACCTTCAACTGATATTGTTTTCCATGTTAGGTACGTGATTTCGAGGGATCTCATTACATCCAGTGTTTCGCTGCCTAAGCATTATACCATGTTTGCTGATAGTCGCGTCCATACATAAAGCATACGTACGTAATACTATCTAAACAAACACCCCCACAATCACCATTGCACGTAACATATCCTCCACTGTCGATAGTCGCAGTGAGAGCGACGCAGCGACTCTTTTTTCCCATATACAAAGAAAAGCCGATGCCGTGACCTCCGTGAGCCGAACAAATGATATACAAGAAACGCCAGAAAAGCAAATGAATAGTGTACAGAGTAATTTTCTCATGCTGTGGCACTCCCTCGGACGGTTCGTCATCCTCAGACGGTTCGTCATCGGCTGCTCGACGAAGATGGCCGTGGAGAAGTAGATTGTTTAAGGTTAAATGTCCCGGCAAGATTTGGGAACGCCTTAGCAAAGGCGTCACCCAACTTCCAATTGTCCAAGTTCCGCAAATGGCGTTCAAACACAGGGTTGATCATAAGCTCGTCGCTATCTGGATCCTGAAGCAATGTATCGGTCTCTTCGTATGGCCAAGATAGAGAAAGAGTCGTGGTAAAGGGGACAAAGAAGTTATCAAAAGGATACAACGAGGGGTTGTGATCGAGAATTAGGCGCTCCCGCATTTTGGGGAAAGGGACATGATCAAGCCAAGCAGCATGTGGGATAGTGGTCTGACAGGGAAGTGGAACCATCCATTCAGGAAGGCGGTCATAATTCTCCTGAGTAGGTTCGATCTGCCAGCGCATGACGAGAAACATCATGTAGAGCACTGCTACGCGCTCAGGGAGAGTCGAAATGTCAGGAAAGGTGGCAAGGATATCGGTGAAGACTTTAGAAAGGGGGTGACTGTAGGCGCTGTTGGCGGGATTGAGAAGTGATGAGACGGATGGATAGCGAGGGCCGACGACGTCCTGAGCCGGAAGACCATCTGCAGCACGTTGGCGACGCTCGCTGAGGAAGTCAAGCAACAGAGAGTCAAGCGGACATGTCGGTTGACAGTTTTTGATGGGAGCTGTGGGATCGACAGTATTGGGGTCGCTACGAGGATGAACCGAACGACCAGCTGTACTCATAGCGGGGCTGTAACCAGGACTATAGGTGCTCTCGGGTGTGTGGGCAGCCGACAGGCTATGCTGAGGTTGGGCTTGGTGCTGGGCTTGGTGTTGCTGCTCCTGTGAAGAGTGGGTTGGCTTCCCCTGCGAGCCCCAGCTTGCTGAGCGACTATGCAAGGCACGCTCCTGATTCACACCTGTCCAGTCGTGCTTCATTGGCATGTGGTGGAACTGAGGCGAGTCTTGGGCGCCGTTGACGCCGTTTTGGATACGATTGACCCGCTGCGAGGGCTCGAGAAGAAAATCTAGCCCAAGTCGTTCAGGTCCCATATCGAGCCCGTGTTGAAGACTACGGCGCTGTTGAGTTAACTGACTCGCAGCCTGAGACTCAGCATTGATTGTACAACCAGCGGATGGATGAGGAGAGGGGTGTTGTGGGTGTTGTTGTTGTTGTTGCTGCTGCTGCTGCTGGAGTAGATGCCAGTGAGCTTGACTAGGAGGCTCGTGGCTTGGAGGGGATGCAGCACTGCCGGGAGTGGAAGCGGCGCGTGCGTTGTTGTGATGGTTGTTGTGGATGCTCAGAGTGGCAGAATGTTGCACTGGGGGTGCATACGTTTGAGCAGGTGATACATAGGCCTGCTCCATAGCAGCTGTACCTTTTTGTTAGGCTTGGGTATATCTAGAAGCGGCAGTAGACTTACATTGACCAATGATAGGCTGAAGCATGGCAACAATGCCAGCTAAACGACGCTTGATATCGGCATTTTCTTGCTCGACAGCCTCCTTGGCGCGAAGAACACTCTGCAATTCTTGATAGGGCTGCTGGTTGGTGAGTTCTTGGATACGACGCTCGAGAGTGTCGATCTGATTCTTAGTGCGCTCGCGAATGGCTCGTTGAGCTTCACGATCTTGGATGGTGTTAGTGAAGGTGTCCTTGGTTGTATTTCCTTATCAGATGTGGTGAGACGAATAGGGTAAATCTGAAGATGCAAGATCGACAAGACATCAAAAGCTAATCAATGGCAGGGATAAGGATAAGGGGAGAGGAAATTGTTGAAAGTCAGCAGTGAACTGACTCGACAACCTGATAGGTGATTGACATGCTGCCAACAAAAAAGGAAACAACAAGCAAATACTGCACTCACCATTCGCTCTCTTTTTAGCCAATTGCTCTGGCGTGAGATTGGCAACTCCCCTACTCCCAGGACCAGACTTTTTTCTCCTTTTGGCGCTCTCATCGTTGGTAGCTGGAGAAGATAGGTTGACCGCGTCGACGTCGCGCTTGAGAGACGTCGAATCATCATCGGGGCCGAGACTGAGACCTTGACCGGCAGGACTTTGAACTGTCCCCGGTGTATCGGGCCCAGGGCCGGGACCTTGACCGGAGGCCATTGGAGCAAAGCAGAACTAGGCCCCCCGTCTCGGAGTGGAGTGGATTACTTCTAAGGGAAAGGAAACGGAAGACAGGAAGGGTGAATAAGACGGATGTATTGCCGTACCGTCGGATGCGGGTGCGGGTGCGGGTGCCTGAGAGTGTGTGGGGGTAAAGGAAAAAGTAGAGACGGGGATGAGTTGTTGTGAGTATCCACCTTTACTTTACTCAAAAGGAAAGTAAAAGTGAATGCTAACCTACCGTACCTTGCAGAATTAGAGATAGAGATAAGGTAGGTAGGTACGGATAGGCACCTAGACAAAAGACGTGAAGGAAGCAGCAAAAAATGCTCTTTCCCTTTCCAACCACGAGGTATCTTGCCCAGGTAAGTAGGCAGGCAGGTTGGAAGATTGTCTCACAAGTATTCCTACTCGATTCTGCTCCGATGGACTTTGGTTGATACGATTCGACGAGTCAGGGACAGGCGATATAAAGCAAAAAAGAAAAGAAAAGAAAGACCAAAGGAAATAATACGGGTATGGAAGTTTCCCACACTCTTTCTTCACCAATGGATTGACTTGACTGTGGGGTTCCTCCCTCCTCTTCCAAGAACTCAACGCAACAAGGGCAAGGATAAGGGGAAGGGACAGAGAGTTCAGTTCAGTCGAGGCCAGTCAAGTCAAGTCAAGTCGAGTCGAGTCGAGTCGAGGCGAGGCCAGACTAAGCGGGACCAGATCAGGTCAGATCAGATCTAGCCAAGGCTAAGACAGCTACGCTACAGTAAGATCGCGTCGTCGCGTCGCACAAAAGTGATCTACTTACTGTACGTACGCATGTACTGTAGACTACTGGGCCTGTGGGAACAATTGTGACTGGAAAGAGACAGGTTGGGGTCTTCAGAGGGGGGGAGCGTTGACTCATAAAGCCCACTGCTGCAAAATGTGACCGAGTCATGGACCCCTGAAGAAAGGTCCGGTGCGCACCAGACCTGATCAGCTTTTGATCATGTGATACCGAACTGTACCTAACTTCAATTTACAGAGGCGATCTAGGTAGAGGCACCAATGCTACAGACAAGAAAACATATGCACAAGTCGGTACAATGTGATGTCACAATTACTATAAAGCCGTAAACAAAAGAAGATTATCCTCTTTCTTTCCTTCAAAACCTCTCGTACTCAATGGTAGCCTCTACAACGAAATGTTCCCATTCTTTGCCCCGTCCTTTTGTGCTTGTCCTCATATCTTAAAAACTTGTCCGTTCCTTCGTCCTAACCATGCATTGTTGCCTATATTCAATAAACCCAACATGTTATGCGATATTCATGCGCCAAGCGCTTATTCCGCCGATGCCCTCGCAAGAGCCTCGTGCAGATGAGGTGGGAACCTGTATCGAAGCTGGCTGGTGTATGTTGTCAGATCCAAGGTCATCTGCTTCAATTGGTCCACCATCATGCGTCGAGTTCCCTCGTTGCCGCTGAACTGACCACTTGTCAGCTGCTCTCGTTGGCGAACGCAGCAGATGATGGTCCACATCAACAAGTTGGGCACATTGATAGACACAGGTTGTGAGAGACCAGAGAACTTGGAGGCGTAGGCTCGGATGGTGCTGCCATCGCCTGCTGCGTCCAGAGGCAGAATCTCGAGGCTTCGGATTCTCTGTATCCACGTTAGCAACATTCTTCTACATGTCAAGTTTATTTTGTAACTTACGTCAAGGCACTGTGCCCACTGTCCAGCTTCCACCAATCCCTTGATACTGCTCATCTCCAGCAGCACTCGGCAGGCCACCTTGTTCTGGTCCTGGATTCTCCTGTAGAACATGGCGTCTCGCTCATACATGCTCATCATAGTCTTGGCCAACTCGACAGGGTCATCGATAGCTGCCAAGCTGAGGCTGCTGCCGGTATCGGCTTCTTGTCCGCCAGCTCGAGGCTTGACAGGCATGAGGCGCATGGGGTCCTCGCCAATCTCGAGGGAGACAGCCTCACTCAATGCACGGCTAACAATAGCGACGACTGTGTCGTACTCGCCGGCGAGGTGGTAGAGCAACACGGAATCTGTGGTACGGCCGTTCTCGTCCGCAAAGCTGGCAGCCTGAAGAGTGACTGTGTTGACAAAGTCATCCTCAGCATCGAGGCCAATAAGAGGACCACGCTCCTCGATGATACCGCGGATTCGTCGGCCATCTGGTCGGATATCACCAATCAACTTGCTGAACTCGCGTGTCTCAAGTACCAACTCGCGGAGAGCCTCGTGGCACAGACTGCCGTGACGCTGGCCAGCCTCACCCTCAAGGTCCTGGTTAAGACAGATAAGTGTCAGGTAGTCAACAGCAGACACGACATCCGCAGCTCTGAAGTCACGGGTGTAGTATCCAATCATGCGACCAAAGTTGATCTGTGGTAGGTTCTTGGTGCTGTAGCTGCGAAGATCATTGGATGGTGACATGGCGTCGCTTGGTCGAAGCAAACCGTAAAACTCGAGCGCCAAACCAAAGTGCACGGCGTCGACATATGAGAAGGGGTAGAGATAGGCAATGGCATCCTCAAACATACCGGACAAAATTTGCAGGTAGAAGAACATGCCAAAGCTGCCGTTGCTGTCCTCTGAGGTGGCTTTGGGGAAGTGCTTTAGGCCAATCTCTCGGATGCTGGACTGCAACTCAGCCAAGCCATACGACTCGCCAGCCATTTCAATTGTCTTATCACCCTCTCTTGCCAGGTTGAACTGTAGCCAAATCCAGTCATTGATGTCTGTGTTAAGCCCGTCGAGGTTGCGGTTACCAAGCTCGATACGCCCAATGACCTTGTAACAAGCCATACGGAAAGGATCGATCGAGTTTTCGGGAGCATTGCGCGATCGCTGGATATACTCGTTTGTGCAACGATCCAGGAGCTTTCTGTTGGTGAGACGTCGGTCCTCACTGGCAGCGTAGTTGTTCAAGTATGTAGCAAAGGTTCTATCGATGCCTCGGAACTGGTTGGTGTTGTCGTTGACATACTTGGCAGCCTCGCTGACATGTCCAGAGCGGAGCAGGTAGAAAACAATGGCCCAAACGTACTCGCCCTGAACTTGCTGGAGCTCAGTGTTGTCGGGAACCAAGTCCTTTCGTGCAGATCGTAGCCGGATATACGCCTTGACTTTGCTGACGATATCAGGCAGACCACCAAGCTTCGCCTCATGAGGGTGCTTAGCAATAAGTGACTCAACTTCACGCAAGAACTGCTTCTCGAGGAAACTGTTTGCGCCAGTAAGGATACGCTTTCGCATCTCGACCGACTTAGAGGAATTAGGGTTATCGTTCAGATACATGTCAGCAAACTCGCGCTCTTTGGCTGTCGCGTTGTTAAGGGTCGTTTCGGCATCAGGGTTCTCGCCCACGATCTCCATGACGGCCAGGTATGCTTCCACAACGTGGGGCGCATGAGGCTCATGAGACTTTTGTTCAACGGCCGCGAGTTCAGAGAGGATGGGGTAAGGTCGTCTGAGCAGACGAGCAGTGTTGAGATTGCGAATCTTCTCTGATAGACGTCCCTGTCGCTCGCGAAGCACCCTGTCATCAGAAGAGACACGTCCATCAAGGCCTCCAGACTCAGAAGAACGATCAACATCCGAGAAATCTGTCTGATGCGCTCCAATTCGGCTAGGTGTTCCGATAACAGATTTCTGAAGTGTCGATCTGCCAAGAACACTGGCCCTGCCAGACTTGGCAGCTGGCGCCTGGCTCTTACGCCTGGAGCGGCCGAAAGCACTCTGGGATTCGCGTCCAGATGTAGCAACGTCCTCGCGGGGAGTAATTCCGAAGTGCTGGTAGATGCGCTTTCGTTGCGCCTCCCATTCCATTGTAACATTATCCTCGAGGAAATTATCAAAGTCGCGAACCGATCGATCGATTCCGTCGGCGATCATGCTAAGAGTCGTCTTGGTTTGGAGGTTCGATAGGTATGTTTCGACATCGAGTTCGCTAGGGGCGTAGCCATGGGTAGTTCGCTCAGTACGGCCGGCCTGCACATCAAGGAGTCCGAGATCCTTAGCCGCAACACCGGGATCGACGCCGGAGGCTGCAAGAAGGTAGTGAGCCTTGCCGCTAAGAGGTTTGTCGCTAGGTTTGGATTGAAGTTTCCTCAATCGATGTCGCAGATCACCCAAACCGAGCTCGAGACTAGGGAGGTCCTCCATGTTAGCTTTGCCATCAGCTTTCTGGCTTTTGGCAAAGAGACTGTCGAAGTAGGCGCCCGCTGGCTGTGATTGTGCTTGAGATTGTCCATTTGGAGCCTGGCTGGCGAAAAGGCTTCCACCCAATGTGCTTGCACCGAAGGTGCTTCCGCCCAGCATGGAAGGCGCGTTCTGCTGGGGCTGCTGGGGCTGTTGCTGCGGTTGACCGAAGAGTGAGGGCTTCGCAGCTGCCGCGGGTTGCGCTAAGGAGGAGCCAAACAGCGATGGTTTCTGTTGCTGTGGTTGCTGCTGCTGGTTGCCAAACAGACCGCCACCTGTAGTTCCACTTTGCTGAGTCTGCGCTTGCTGTCCAAAGAGTCCGGTGCCCGTGGTCGTGCTCGGTTGCTGTGCAGTGGACTGGCCAAACAGACCACCGCCCGTGGCACCTGTCTGTTGCTGCTGCTGCTGCTGCTGTTGTTGCGGCTGTCCGAACAAACCACCACCCGTCGCGGGCTTGTTTGCGCCAAGTCCTCCAAACAAGCCTCCTCCCGTCGTGCCGCTCTGTTGTTGCTGCTGGCTCTGCGCCGGTTGGCCAAACAGACCACCGCTGGTGGTTCCGCTCTGCTGATTTTGTGTTGTCGACTGCCCAAACAGTCCACCACCTGTCGTGCCACCGGTGTTGCCTCCGAACAGCGAGCTGCCGCCCGTGTTGGTAGACTGTCCAAAGAGAGACATGATGCCTCAATTATCGAAAGGTCCTGGGGAAAGTACGCGATGATGGTTCCTCAGGTCTGTAGATGAAGCGATGGTGTATTGATGACAGACGAGCTGTCTTGAGGGTGGATGAGGAAATATCAAAAAGCCTGGTCAACAATAGACAAAGTCGGCGCGCGTTTGTTTCTACAAATTTAGGAGTGGGCCATTGACGGGATGCTTGGAGGTGAAGCTTTGGCCAATCAGAGCGAGGATATGCTCCTAGGCAACGCTAGGTTAAATAAACTGCAGTGTCAATACTGAGGCGAGCTCACTATAGCTTGGAGCCAAGAAGGAACTTTACAGCTTTGAGCATGGATACAAATCAAAGAGAGTATCAGAAAAGAAAAATGAGACCTCAATTACTCTATCTCGCTCGCCCTTTTGGTGGTTACTTCGTGTCGGCCTATATTACACGCATACTATCAATCATTCATTACTGGCCTTAATACCAAAATTCCAACGCTAATTGCCTAAATCGAGCGCTCATCAACTTCATATTCGTTCACAACCAATATACACAAGCCCAGCCTCTAGGCACCATTGACAGCACCGTTCAGGTGAGCCTTCTTAGAGGTAACCTTGTCGATCTTGCTTCGGTACTCTTGCTGGGTCTTGCACATGTCGAGGAAGACCTCGTACTTGGCATCCAAAAGCGCCTTTTCATCTTCATCAGTGCTGGGATCGACCAGCCGACCTCGCTTGCTCATGCGATCCATGATACTCCAAAGAGACTCAGGCTCACTACCGTCATCTTTGCTGTGACTCGCTGCCTTTGCACCGAGCATGGCAGCGCCATGAACGACAGCAGCGTTGACGTATCGTGGGATCAGGACAGGCATGCCACAGGCAGTGGCCAAAAGGTTCATAAGGACGGGGTTCTGGCACTGAGAACCAGACATGAAGATGGAAGAGATTTCGTGGCCGGCATTGTTCATCTGCTCGATGATCTGACGAGTCTGCATGGCGATGAACTCCATCGTGGCATAGTACCACAAGGCCATGTTGTCGGTGCTCTTGTCGCTATCCAAACCAATCATGCTACCCTTCATTTTGGGATCAGCAATAGGTGAGCGATTGCCCCACAAGTCGCCATAGAAGAAATGGTGGCGTCCCAAGTAAGAGATTGAAGGAGCATTGTGCTTCTCCTTCATGAGGTCAAGGTGAGTGTTGAGGAAGTCGTAGATGTGCTTATCCTCGGCCTTGGCCAAAGCACATGTCTCATTGTAAGCAGGGTGAATATCGAGCATGTGTCGGAGAAGCTCTCCAGTTGCAGACTGACCACCTTCAGCCATCCAGAACTCGGGAAGGAGAACATCACGGTAAGGACCCCAGACACCAGGAACAAAAACAGGTTCTCTGGAGAGAGCCAAGTGACAAGTCGAGGTTCCGGCGACGGCAGCCAGACGAGTGAAGGCTTGGGCGAGATCGTTGTGCGGTACAGCAGCGTTGAGCTCGTCGTCACCAAGGTCGACTTTAGCGCCTACGGTTCCAATCCAGCCTGCATATGCGTCAATGACGCCGCTTCCCACAGGGATGCCCATGGGGAGACCAAGTTGGTTGGCAGCTAATCGACTCAGAGTGCCCACGGGCTCGCCCGCACTGACATAGGTTCCGTTCTGCGAATATCATGGTTAGCTTGCTGCACTAAGGAACGGCGCATCAGAATCAAAGGAAGAAAATATGAAAAGGCTCACCACCCCATTGACACCACCCATCTGCTTGAAGTCATCCTTGGTAAGGTCACCAAGACCAATCTCATGGTAGAAATCCTCTTGCCAGCCCTTGACACTACCGTCGACACCAACAGGAACATAACCTTGCTTGCACACGACACTGCAGTAACTGCGAGTCTCGTTGCCGGTAGCCAAGTGGGTAAGAGCATCTGCAAGATCGTAGAACTTTGCACGCTCGAATAGCTCTGGAGGCATATGGTTCTTGAGCCAGAGGACCTTGGGCATCTCCATCTCAATGCTCATCTTTCCGCCAACGTACTTGAGGAGCTTGTGGTTGGTGTTGTTAATCTTTTCGGTCTCTTCGACAGGTCTATGGTCGAGCCACAAGATGACGTTGCGGTCGTTGCCATCGTTTGTGAAGTCAGGTCCGGTAACGGGGAGCGGCTCGTCAGTGTCGTGAGTGAAGACAGCAAGAGAGCAGGTGGCGTCGAAGCCAATGCCTTTGATGCTGGAAGGGTTGACGGTGGACTCGCTGACAACGCGACGGACGCATTCGCAGATGCATTGCCAGATATCTGTGGTAGATTGCTCCTAGGGGAGAGTCAGAAGATGCTATGTCTGGGGAACTGTGTGCAACGTACGTAGTAGCCAGTCTCAGGCTGCCATAGCTTGATGTTTTCGGAAGCTAGGGCCTTGATATCTCCAGTCTCATCAATAATACAAGCACGAGCAGAGCCGGTACCGACATCGACACCGATGTAGTGATCCTGCGCAAGAGAAGTTAATTGAATTCGGAATGTTGACCTGACGCTACCGCAGCCACCACCAACGGCTAGGAGCTGGAACTTGATGGTTGCATACCAAAACTTGAGGAGGTCTGTTCATTGTGAAAGAAGAACTGGTCAGCCAAGATCACAATATAATAGAAAGCTGAGAGGATGAAGGAACTCACTCCATGACTTTGATGGGTTTATGGTTGCTATACATATTAAAAGATCAAGTCTGGGCGCAAGAGTAACAGTTGGGCTTTATTGCCCGATGGATAAGCTCAGGCTTGCGTCAAAGACAGTCCCAATGGGGAAGACGATGAGGGGAAGGAGTCGGGTGTGAGGCGAGGCGAGGCAATGCGAGGCGTCACCCTGCGTAAAAAAGCAATCCTAATGATAGAATAGAGTCTGGAACTTTGAGGTGAGGGTGTGTGTGTTGGAAGCCCAAGACAACAATGGAGTGGTCAGCTAAGCGTTGAATGTCTTAGCTTTTGGAGGTGTCAGTTTTTTGTGATGAGCTTTGTAACTCTGTTTTGAATGATGAGTAACGAGAATGACGTTGTAATAAGAGAGAAGAAGAAGTCGACGGCAAAGGAGTAGACCTCAATACATGGTACAACATTTACAGCTATTTATTACACTTGTATCTAGCAATTGATAGGATCAGATGATGTGGAACCAGTACTAAAATAAGCTCGTGGACACTTTTTGTCAGTATCTCACGATCGGGCAAAGGCCAGTCATGATGGGGGAGAGAGAGCTCCATCATGGCAAACAATGGAGCTTTGACAATGATAATCCTGGGGTGAACTGGGGGAACCCCCACTAACCCTGCAAGCTAACCCACTGTAGGGTGGGGGAGGCGACAAGAAGAGACATGGATATAGCTCTAGAAGCTGAATAGACAAATGCAATGCAACTGTAACTGCAGTCTTAGTTAGCATCAATTCTCCTCTGTTGTCCCCAGTGGCGGTTCAACTGCGTCTTTTCTACCCAAGACTAGACCTCATTCTTCTCCCTTCTTCCTCATGTTTCTCTTCCCGTCCACTAGAATCCTTCGGAGCCCTGAATGAGCTTTCCCCAACTCGCAGCGGCCTTTCCGTTTTCCGTTTCGTTTCGTTTCGTTTCGTCTCATGAGAAAAGATAATACTGTTGCCTGGGAGGGTGGGGAACTTAAGTCAAGCAACCACCTAGAACGGCCCATCAGTCCATCGACAAAACTAGTGGGAAAGATTCCATGATCTGCTGTGAGAACTCATGATGGATAACTAGAGGGGTGTATTTACGAAATAGGCACCTTGGCAGAGCATCAATTGAGTGTTTCTTTGGTTACTTGTCTGATTATGCAGTACATATTCTATTGTAGTGGATGGTTACCAATCATAACATCAGAGTATAACTGCACTTGTAAGCTGAACAGGAAAAAGACTTGCGAACCTCATGTCCCCGAACATCGGACTTGATCAAATCACAACCAATTTTGTTGGCGATGCTACTCAACTCAACAAACAACTCTCTTCTCATCCCTTAACGACTGCCTAGCCATTGGCGCCAAACTCAACTCTCTCCTAGCAGATATCAACTCACCTTGCAGCTCACCTTGATCGGCACCCACATGCATCTCTTCTCCACATCATCCCTCGTCCGGTCTCATCTCAAGCATCATCGGCATCTCCAAGACCAAGTCAAGCACACCGCCGCCTACCTATTCTGCCGTACATACTGCACAACTGACACAAATGATATGATGTGGCGTTATCTTTATCATCCATCCCCTGGTCCTCTCGGCCGACAGCGGAGTCTAAAACACGAGAAAGAAGAAAAGCAAAAAAGTCTTTGTGTCCGATGACCTCTCAGCATTAACGTACGCATCCCGAGGGGTCGGTTTATTAGAACACCCAACGTTGCAGCACAGCAGACAACCTTGCTCGGGATGCTGAAACTGTCCCAGACATCCGGGATTCCAGATCCGGCTCATCCGCCATGCTTGTACTCAACTACTGTACTGTACAGTACATACATATGCATGGTAGCCAATTGGCCAATGGCCAGCTTGATCAGCATTCACCGAGATCTTGTGACTTACTTGGCCATGTATTGTTGTGCGGTGAATCGTGAATATTACAACAATGGATACAGTAAACCGCAATTATGCCACTGTATTGCAATGTACCTTTTCTTTTCCCATTCTAATGCTATTATTATCTTACAGTACATACAGCCTATGAGCTGATACCCGTTCAACTAACCTGCATATGCAGTGATAGATATCACATGAGACAGTTTTCTAGGTATACGGAAACTGCTCTGCCGAGCCCAAACACTACGCTCATGAATCTCTTCTACAGCCATCGTCACGCCCGATCAACCCTCACTCAACTTCTATTATCTGCAGCACACCGCTCTCATCCAATTCCACCTTCTTCACTCTGGTCCAAAACACAAACTCCCCTGACCATGCCTGAATCACTTTCGCCAATCCATCGCACAGCCCATCGCTAGGCGTGGGACTAAACAAATATACACAATTCATAAATTCATCACTCATTATTGGGATACTCCTGACCCTTGACCAGAATCACCACTGTCAGCGTTGCCGCGTACGCTTCACGAATGGCACATGCCATGCTTTATCCCTCGTTAGCAACTGTCCCAACGTATTCCTGTCGTATAGAAAACTCACCATGTTCTCTCAATATCGGCCACCACGGCACTGAGACCCCAGTGTGAGCACCAAGCTCGTGCCAAGACTTCGTTATCGCGTACACCGAACGCTTCCACCACGAGGACCTTCTCGTCGTCGTGTTCGTCTTCTTCTTCCGCGGGGCCACCGGGCTGGAGGAAGCCATTCAGAGGAGCGTGGTTGTGATTGAAGCTCTGATTGAACATGTCCTTGTACGGGCCTTGCATCATGCCTGGTCCAGGGCTTGATCGCACACTATGCAATTGAGGACCCCCATACAGATTTCCCCAGTCCCGCACTCCAATGATGGAATCCACACGAATTGACGTATAGACATAGTCAAAGAAGAGTGGATGCGGCCCTTCGGAACATGGCCACGCCGCCACGAATGAAACATCGTACATCAGCTTGAGTGGCCATGATACTCCGTCAATGGCAAATTGCACTGTCGCATCGAATAATTTCGAAACCTTTGTGGACGGAGGTGTATCTTCAGGTCGCTCGGCTGGTTTTAGACTCAACAGCTCTACCCGTACTGTATCAACAGCATCTTCGGGACCGCCTTTCGGTGAAACTGGTTGATAGTCGTCTACTGGGTAAGTCTCGGCAGCAGGGCCAAGCGGATCCGAACGCTCAGCCATTGACTCAACATCCTGAGGGGTCATCCGTTGCTTTGGTTTTCGACTTCGGATTCGTGCAATCTGAGTTGGCTCAAGATCGGTTGTTGGTCGCGCGGGACCGATCCAACCACCAACGGCATGGCACGTGGGTGCCATGACTTTACCAACGATCGAGCTGGCTGACCAGTATGTATAACTATTCTTGTACTGGAAACCACAGTGAGGATGCATATGCGAGAGGAGCGCAAGGTTGTCAGTTGCACTATCAGGGTCGAGATCCAGAAGAGTGTTCATTATCAGGAATGGGAAGGTTTGCTACTCCGAGTCAATATCCACATTCATCTTCCACGTTAGTGTAAGGGCAGTCAAACTTACACCAGGCAACACAAGACCGCTGAAGAAGGCAAACGCGTCAGAGCTGACCTCATCCAAGGCCATTTCTGAGTCCTTCTGTTTCATGTTGTCGAGGGTATCAGTCAGATTGGGCCATCGCATCATTTGAGCAAAACGACGTAGCATTCTGATCTGACGTTTCTTCAATTTATATCGTAAAAGAACTAAAAAATCGTTGTTAGGGCGATCATATTGAACACAGAACTGGAATGATACTCACTTTCTTCAGGTGTCTTGCCTACATCATCAACGCGTACGAAATCCTGCCAGCGTCTGGCAAGAGCCAGATTCCACTGAATTGATGGAGGTATTTGCGAAGTCAACTTCTCCTTCGCCCAGTCGCTATGTTGCTCTGACTGAATGCGCAACTCAAGCTCGAGACTGAGAAGAAGCTGATGAAAGAATTTGTGAAACTGCTCCTGATTTTCTGGATCTCTCTCGAAGATGAAACGGGTAGCAACCTGGTTCCGTGGATTGCTAAAGTCGATCCAGTCCGGTCGTGAAAGCACAAGAATAAGATCGGTAATCTGCTTGTCGAGAGTTCGATGAGGGTTGAGGAACTTATCAGGGTCTCTCAAAATGCGCTTGTATAGAATTCGATAAAGCAAAGATTCGTCGTCATCCTCAATGCCATGCCGTAATTCCTGCAAGCGTTCGAAAATACTCTCCAGACTCATCGTCCGAGGCATGACACCAGCGTCACGAAGGGCAACGGCAGGCGGTAAATTGCTGGACAGGGAGGCCCATTCATTGAGTGTGATAGTTCCTGGTAAATGTCCAAAGTGGAAAGCGTAGCTAGGCTGTTCGAGTGTCTCCCATGGTTTATCTGCATAGCCATGCCCCAGTAGGCGCAGAGTCATGAGCTGAGTCATGGAATCGTGCAGGTTGGCAACATCGGTGTGATCAGAGACTTTGCCGTCAGCTCGATTGCCGCTCGACGTTGTATGGAGAGAGTAGAACTCGTCAGGCTGGTGCGCAACAGGCCGTTTGTGGCCTTTGTGCGAGGGAGCACCGCGGGCGACGATCTCAAGCGCGTGCTGCTGAGGTAATTCATCTTCGATAGAGATGCCATAAGGTGGCCATGTAACTGTGGGGGGTTCCCGAGGGCGAACTGGCCGTCCGTTGGATATGCGAGCTTTATTCAGGAAACCAGAAGACTTTGACCTTATTGGGGAAGACCGGGGTTCGGGCTCGGGTGAGGCTTGCCCTTTTTTCTGCCTGCGGCGCATGTTGGAAGACTCGTCTTCAGCGGTCGTGGGGCGGTTATTATCGTATGTAAGATCGGGAGCCGAACCAATGCTCTGTCGGAAGGGCGAACGGCCTGCGTCACCATTACTGGCACGGCGAGGACGGTGATACTCTCTAGGTTCGAGGTCCTTGGGCTAGAAAAAGAGGGATGGAAGTTAGCCAGCTGTCAAATACGCAAATGAGCGGGACCGGAGCTGTAGCTGCAGCTATAGCTATAGCTCCATACGCGACGCAGCTCGGCAGAACTCAAGATTGGTTGAACCGAGCACTGTAGCTGAGCCAACAGATCCCCAGGTCAAGCTCCGAGAAGATACAGACGTCACTGCAGTTGCTGCTTACATACCGGAGGTTTAGATGAATGTCTCCTAGAACTAGCCCTTCGGAGCATGCTCCAGATACCCTTCTTTTCGCCCTGATCCGTCATGATGTCATCAGGCGCAGCGCGAGTCTAACGCGACTATGAATATTGACGAGAAGAGTCGAATTGTCGAGCAAAGTGCAAAAGTTAGAGTATTGAAGGTTAAGTAGAATCGCTCGGTGTCGCAAAGTCGTGTTCGCGACGCCCGGCTGGCGCGCGGACCAGGCTAGACTTTATAAAGATAACAGGGCACTCCAGGCAATGAGAGAGCCTAATAACTGATGATGGAGCAAGTCGGCAAATGAGAACAAAGATATGGACAAGGTTTCTCGTTAGCAATCGAGTTTGACGTTGCACATGATTGAAGATATTCCCCCACTCTTGGAACGCGAAACAAAGAGAAGAGGAAGAAGAAAAGAAGAGAAGGCGAGCAAGCAAGAAGGAAGGGTCTTTGTGGAAATGGAAAAATAGTTAGGACGCCCTCGTTTGAGGCAATGCGTTGCGCAACAGCAGGGGGACGGGACCCCACGCCTGTTCCCTCCAGCTTTCTTAGTGGCGCGATGAGAGCTGGACGGTAGTTTTGCGATGCTTGATACGTGGAGCACTGAAGTGGTTGGTCAAGACAAGCAGGGGGTGAGTGATATCAAGTATCGATACTACTAACCTATACAATAGGTAGTAAAATCTATTAAATGAATTTTAGTCAAGACGATGTTGTAAAGACGATACGCAGTAAAAGTTAATTGCTTGAGAGTAAGTTCGATAACAAAGTTGCTGTAGAAACTATCTTTCGAGATTGACTTTAACGGAAGGTGTTTTATCAAATGCACAGCCGAGTGACGCGAAGCGGACAAGTCAAGGCACACCACTGAATTGGACAGGACAGGACAGGACAAGACATGCATGCAGTAAGCAAGGCACTTTGCATTGCATAAATTGCTTTATTCGTGCATATCTTCAACTAAACCTAACGAGAAAGGAAAACATGATCATAGAGCTATGTCTCTCAGTTAAATACCTCACTCCAGCAACCCGTATATCTCTGATTGAACATCGTCCAAGATCTCATTCAAACTCATACGAATCTAACGTGGAAAAATTTCATTGACAGTAGGCCTGTGATGCAACTGCATCTGGCCTCTTTAGAGTCTCTCTCAACATGCACTCGTAGTACCTGTACACTGGGATTCAAACTGCTCAAACTGTCTGGCGTAAATTAACAATAGCCAATATCTTCTTTCACTAACCATGCAAACACCAAAAGGTATACAGCGTCTAACGCCCGTCCTGCCAAACATTTGAAGATCGTACTCTACACTATAGACCTCTTTCATCCATTTTTCGAGTTTACCTGAGTTCATCCGACAGAAGCTCTCCTGCATCATGCTTACCATCATTGAATCGTCCAAAAGCCTCTCGCCACTATCAGATTAGTTAGTTTTAAATATGCCGTAAAAGGATCAGCAAAACTTACCGCAAAGAAAAAGTTGAGAATAAGCACAAGCATCAATGAGGCACTGATAACCATGGGTCCGATCATGTTGTCGAAGTCCTTGCCGCTTCGCTCTACAATCATGGTTCGTCGGATCCTTAGCATAGCATAGCCCCAAGCACCGGCGAATATGGCAATGAGAACAAACAAGAGCCCGATAACAGAAGCAATTGTGTTTTCACCGGCAGCGGTATACAGACCAACAGCCAGGCCACCCTGAAGGATACAAATATGCTGCCACTTGAGGAACGTTCGCTCGTTGGCAAGCCAAACCTTGGGCTCAACCTTGAGCTCACCCATGTTCTTGATCCATTCCGTTGGCGCCACTACGCCTTCTGGAAGTGGTTGTTGAGAGGCTCGCTTAGCCCGAGAGTACTTGGATAACGAGAAACCAGGGATGACAGAAGAAAGAGTTCCGTATGACCTTTCCTGTTCTTCCTGACGTTGGCCACTGCTCTCTCCGGCCTCTTCTCCGTTCACAGGCTCGGATGTCTGCCTGTTAAGCTTCTGGGCAATCGAATCCTTAGACATGCGGTCCGCCAGATACGATTTACTCACTGGCGAGCTCTGTGTAGGTTTGTAAGATCCAGACTTTGCTCCCGCTCCAATGAGACTGCCCACGGCCATAACATCCTCGTGTCGCTGGGCACGTCGCTGCTCCTCTTCCTCGAAAGTCTTCTGAGGGTCTTTTCTGATATCAGACTCAAGGTCGCTAAGCCAGAAGGGCAAACTGTTGACATAGTCCTCAAAGAGGACCGCAATACCATGCACGAACTTGGAGAAGCGTGGCGTCGGGTGAACCAGATGAGAGGCCATCAGGTCCTCAATCCATGTGGGTCGCTTTCGCAGGCCATCCTCCTTCAACTTGATCTCAAGAAGAGCATATGGGAACCGGTTGACCTCACTCTGGTTGATGTTCTTGAAAGGATATGTCATTGCGCTCTCGTCAATGTCCAGGCGGTGCCACTCGTTCGGATCACGGCAAGGGCGGCTGGGATCAAGAGTATCTTCCCGAATGAATGCCACATTGGTATCAATAGCAATACGAATTCGGTCATCGGAAGGCTTTTGGAAGGCGGTTCGGACGTAGTTGGCCCTCAGAACTGGGCTGAGGTTCTTCTCCTTCAGGTACTTCTGGATAGTGCTTACTGTCTGTTCGTACTCCTGAATCTTTTCGGGAGTAAAACTCTGCCTTTTTAGTTTTTGCACAGCCTTATCCGTCTTGTAGTCGCCATCAACAAATGACTTGACATATTTGTCTTTGATGGAGAACTTCAAGTCCTGACTGCCACCCTTATCGTCGACGGTCTTCTCCTCAACAAATATCTCAGGTCGGGTGGCTAGCTGGCCATACCAGCGAAGGCGTAACGAGGTTGCTTCAGACTTGCGGTTGACCTTTTCACCGTAAAGCTCAAACTGCTTGTTGTCAAAGTAAAGAGAAGTAATGGAAGGCGAATCGCTGCCATCAAGCTCCTTGGCGGATTGTTCGCTGTATACAAGGGCCGGCAGATGTCGAAGGATGACTGTCTTGACCTCGAGCAGGTTATCGGGATGGACCCAGACTATAAATAAGTCAGCACTCGACCCATCGAAACTGTATACTATGCGTCTGGAGTTTACTTACACTTGTGAGCTGTGTAACGCTCGCCGTTGTGTGTCTCGCCCTGAGACTCAAGATCCAGAGGTGGGAGCTGCCCGCCGTTCTCCTCAAGTTGTTGCCGGATAGCAAAGTACATAATGGAAAGCTTGTTGAGGAGGGGAGAGTAGCCAGTCTCGGAGTTGAAAGGTCGCTGAGAAAGGCTCAACTGCATCATGGGTCGGACCTTGTAGTGGTCTCCACGCTTACGATCGTGCTTCTTAATGATCTTGAGGAAACCAGTGTAGTTGATCTGGCTGTACTTCTTGAGCTCACGGACCTCGTTGGTGATCTCGTCAAGTTCCGACTCCAGAGCGCGCAGGCGAGTGGCCGAGATCTCGCCTTTGGAGGGTCCTCCCTCCTCATCTGCTGACTCGACGGGGGCTAGTTCTTTGAGCTTATCAAAAGCAGAATCAACCCGGTCCTTGAGAGCATTGAAGCGCTGCTCTTGGAACTGGGCAACCTTTTCGAGTTGGTTGTTGAAGATCTCTTCGCAGAAACGAGTCTCATCTTCCTCGGTCCATGGCTGGTTATCGTCATCGGCCACATCCTCCCTCAGCAAGCTCTTAAGCTTTGCGTACTCGATGTACTTGTCCTTCCATGGCGGGTAGACGGACTCGCGAAGTGTTCGACCGAAGCGCATCGTGGGTGGAGAGCAATTGAAGCTTCGGGGCCAATTATTTCGGGGTAGACGACCAGCCGGAGGCTGTGTAGTGCAAAATGAACAATCGATAGAATGGATTTGATACAATCAAGAGCAATGCGATGGATTACTGGCGATAAAATCAATGGTATCGTATGACAAAACAATGATGTAGTTTAGCCGAGAGTGAATTAGGTGGACAAGGTTCGAGACGCGGAATGGAGTCGAGGCCGATCGGAGGGAGACGGATGTTATGAGGATCAATAACAGACTCGACGAGATGCGAGTCACACACGATACGAAACGACGGATGACAATCGCCGTTGACTGTTGTACAAAGTACAATGAACGATAGTTGGAGATAACCAGTTTCAAGAAGTTGAACGGGAAAAAGGCTGGGCAACAACTTATGCACAGAACCTTGTACTGCATCAACTTGGACTGGGCTGGACCTGACCTGACCTGACGCGAAGACCCCACTAACGTCAAGCAAGGCAGGGAAGGTACCTGGCAGCTCCCAGTGCTACTAACCCAAACAAAACCCTTCAGTCCACTGTGGTAGGTATCTTGTACGAACCAACGTCTCCAGCGGCTCTTCGGTGTCCAAAACAGCTGCTAAAACCAATCTTCAGTGGGAAAAAAGAGCCCACAGCAGCACCGGGTCCCGCTGGAATCCGTTGCGCCTCGGTTTCTCATCCGTCTCTGCTTGCCTCGAATTGTCCTATCAACGCCCGCGACTTACACACGTGTTGCTATGGATGCAGCTAAAACCTAGGTGCATGTCATTCCCGTCGGTCTAATCCCTGCTGTTGCGTGCATTCATGGGCCTCGATGGGTACACGTGAAGCAAGAGATGTCAGATTATCTTCAGCACTATTCGGATATATCACGTATTTTTATTAGCGAGAAAATTTGGCTTTCTTGATGTGAAAAACTTTCAAGATTTGCCGGATCGAGCCTTTCTATAGCTTATTGCTTTCTTCAAGTTGAGACTTGGCTTTTGGCGAAGGTTTTAAACTACTAAATTAGACCAAATACGAATATAGATCATCTCCTAAGTAGCTTCCAGCACATGAGCGAGCGTCATTGCTTGAACTTCTAGCCTCGATATTTTAATAAGTCATGGAATGCCTGCTATAATCAGAGTCACGCTCTGATGTTGTTTGTCTCGACTTTGCAGAAGCTTACATACTAAAGTAGTATTTTGAAATCAACGTTCTATGTGATAGCGGCGAACATGCCAAACAGTAGAATCTAAGCAACTAATGAATCGAATTGGATAAGACTGGAAGAAATCACAACGATTGAGACGATGAGAGTCGAAACTTTATATCTTTTTAGATCAGTCTTAGGCTGCCTGCTTCTTGTCTCCTAAAGCTTGGACACCAAATCTTAATATGTCTAGTTCAGCAAAAATCTCAAAGCAATAAAAACATACAACAGCGGGGATTCGCTGGTCGTCACCGACCCAACTACTAATCCGCCCCTTACCAGCTTGACTATGGGAGAGCGGACGGNACATACAACAGCGGGGATTCGCTGGTCGTCACCGACCCAACTACTAATCCGCCCCTTACCAGCTTGACTATGGGAGAGCGGACGGGATCCCGTATTTTCTGGTAGGTATGGTCGTATGTACTTAATACTCTTACAAATTTGTATTATACCAGAGCTTGGTCTCAGCTTCGAGGTGCAAAGTATTATAGAGAAGTTATCATCACAACGCCAACGAATTCGGCAAACACTTGGCAAAACCACCATAATTCCAAGTAATTCTCATGGCAAATCTACCTTGGATAGTTTGTTTACGGACTGAGATATCACTGGCTATCATCTCCCAAATTGTTACTGTCAGACTACATTAGTACCTAAGTAGCGCAGGTTCAAATCGAACTTGAACCTTTTGGACACTAGGGAAGTATGACGATGATGCATGCAGCCCTTTCAACTAAATGCCACTCGATTATACCAGTTTATTTCACTCTACCTTGGTTCATTCACAAATCCATGAATTCAGATTTGATCATGGGCATCGGCATTGGCTTCACTATCATCAAGGCTTGCAACGCCACACCTATCAAAGAACCCCTGGCAAGAATGACTGCTCACAAGATCGCACCTTTGATAGAAAACAACGTAAGGAAAATGACTGCCAAAGAGAATGGATAGGTATTCAAAGGCCTGAGATAATTCTTATGCAGAACAATGAAAAAGATAATGGCCATTGAGCAACAAGGGGCATAGTTAACCCCTTTTCTGATATTTCTCATTCAGAGGCGCTTATCTATCAACATGAAGCTTCAAATAAGTTCATTGACGAAGTAGACGTTTATGTACCAATTTGAACAATCTTCCATTTCCCAATGTAGTCTCTGGTCTTGGGGTTCAACAGTGACGAACTAAACCCGCCCTGGCATCTATAAGCCTAACAATAAACTTATGAAATCACTTGATCGTAGCACCAGGACGCGCTCTTCAAATCGTCGTACAGTCTTTCAAGTAAGATAAATCTGATGACTCACATTCAATATGGCTTATACCTCTTCTTCACTTTGTGTAGAAGATTAGCTTCGTAAGAATTTGATACTGGTTTCACCTCTTCTTTGATATATGCTTAACCCCAATGAAGATGCAACAACACTGAATCATGCCTCTATGGATTCTCTCATTCATCATCCTTTCACTCTGACAATTTGTTGTACGGTTCTTTGACTTGGCGGTTCTTTTTCCCAGGCTGTCACTATTGTGACATCGTGCCTTTCAATCTCAAAAGTTGAAAGCGTAGTCAAATATCGCTTCGTTTGTTCGTATTCAGGTAGTTCTTGGTAATTTATATGATGGACTGGGGAGAGGATAGCTATTAAATAACTAAATATTGCCTTCTATTTGCAGAAGCCTTAACTTCATTCAGCTGTGTAATTCTCACTCGATATCACTCTTTGGTACACTGAATATATACCTGATCTTCAGTATCATTACTTAGAGTATCAAGATGTCGATAAAACAGACGGTATGGAAGCTACACTCATGAGAACACGATGCCAGGTACTAACTAGGGACAGGCCTCAAAGTGAAACGACAGACGTCGCAAATGTCCACATTGCAACAAAAGAGTCGTGAACCTGAAGAGACGCATCAGGACTGTTCATGAAGGCCTAAGGCCCTTCAAATGCGGGTTTCCGGGTTGTACCGCCGAACCAATGAAAAGTCAATCATCTTTGACACGACATGTCAGGGATGTCCATGGAGGTCAGAGACCTTTCAAGTGCGAGATTCCGGAGTGTACCTCTGAACCGTTCACACGAGAGCATGACTTGCAACGGCAAGTCAGGACTGTCCATGGTCTAAGCCCCTTTAAGTGCCTCGTTTGTGGAAAGGGCTGCGGGTTACAATCCGAGCTTGACCAGCACTGGAAGATTGAGCATGCGGAACTCCCCTTACGCTTCCCGTGCAGGATGTGCAAGCAACAGTTAAAAAACCCCGGCATCAGACGAGAACATGAACTGCGTTGTAGTCGCTATACCTGTCCAGTAAGGTTCTGCGACAAGTCGTTTGAGACAGCCGAGGAAGCGCTGGTGCATGCAGAGGATCCGGACCATGACTCTGATAAGATCTTCTATGCATTTCCTCTTCTAGATTGCCACCTGACGGTAGCTGGGAAAGGGTTTTGGGCAATGGATAAAAATTTGGAACAACATTGACAAACCCACCTGGACCACGGCCACGTTTCGTCTGGCGCTGTACCAGAGTACAATCGAGTGAAACTCCCTCGATTCTTTAGGAACCCCTTGTTTGATGCTATCTTAAAGCATCGGCGCCAGGCCAACGTCGTGGTGACTGCTTCGGGTGATGCCGTTATGGCAGATTCTGATGATATCGAACACCACGCGACTGAGAGCGACGAAAACGACGAAGTTGGTTCCGATGAAGAAGAAGATGATGAGAGAGATTATTCCATGGAAGACGATCTCGTGGAAGAAAATTGTATGGAATACGGCTCCATGGAAGGCAATTACGGAGAAGATGGTGATGACTCCTTGCTTCAAGAAGAGATCGACGTCCTCAAGAATAATGAGGAACTGTGGGGTATGTGCTGCATTCAAATCCTAATATTCTTGTTACAGCCAAAGACTAACCATTATTGATTTATTGGAAACAGAGGCATTCAAAGATACCCTGCCTATATCCCTGTGGGCAAAAGGGTTTACTTGCATTGGGTCAGATTTAAAGTCTAAGCATTTCATCCATGAAAAATACCCAGAGCAGGTTACGATTAACCTGAACACTGCCTTCCTGAGAATATTTAGGAGAGGCGATGTATCTAGGCTGAGGCTTGAGACCCGATGCATTAAATGCCGTGCGAACTGGAGGATAAAGCAAATCAACGAGATGTTTGGACGTCCAGTGAAACAACTCGAAATCAATTTCCCACTTTACCGACAACAGGTTTTGGAAACAGCATCAAAACCCTGGGTTTTATATCGTATTGAGTACAAAACCCGAGTCAGGCGGCCGGTTATTCGTATACGAAGCAACATTGACAGGCAACCCGTGCCTCGAAAAGCGGTTGTCATCGATTGCGAATGGACAGTACCAGACCAGAGACTATGTGAGGTTGCTATCATCGATCGAGCTACTAAGGAGGTGCTGATAAATACCTTGATGAAGCGCTCGAAGCCTGCTAAGGGACCCCCCCCCCCCTGAAGGCACGTTGAAGTATCATTCGAGACTCGAACGGCTTAGTCGGCGTCATGAGGAAAAGCTCTATTCCAAGGCAAACGAATCATCACAGATGGATGTGAGCGAGGTCGCTCAAGTTCTACAGGAAGCGGGCATCACGCCTAAGACGGTGTTCATTGCCTGGCATAACAATAGAAACGACCTCAGATTGTTCCGGAATTTCTTGGAAGAAGGAGCGTATAAAGGCATCTTGCCTGGGGATGATAATTGCATACCCATGGTCCCTTATTTCCGACGCAACATACCCAAAGAACTTTCACTCAGCCTTCCCGTCATCTTCGAAGCTCTCTACCCGGGCTACAAGCTTATCGGTCATAACCATCGCGCGTTGCCTGATTGCCAGCAGACCATGCTGGTCTTGGACGCCTTCGAGCAGCTTTGTAAGCCGTCCGAGAAACGGAAACTCAGGTGGAGAATAGAGACCCTCCAGGATCTCTACACGCCTGTCGATTCGCAGCAGACTGAACAGCAAGATGCACAGCAAGTTGCTTCGGTCTCCCTCAAGCGGAAAGCCAGCTTGACGGGGCAAAGCATCGAAGGACCTTCAAGGCCTAAGCGTGCGAGACTGCCACCCAAACTGTGATTCTATCTGGAGAGGCATCGGGATATCAGAAAGTGAGCCACCGAGAGCCTAAGAGACGATCAACTCAGTCACTTTATGCCGGTTTAGGCCAGCATTAAGACTACTTGATTCTGGCTTCCTAAGTTCATCCATTAGGGCATCGTAAATATAACTTAGACCATCGAGAACATATGAGATGAAATAATTTGAGCACTTTGCGTATACTTTAACTCGATCGTAAGCCATTTATTCCTTGGCGCTTTAAGCCTTAGATTAAAGGACAACGACCTCATCTAAATCATATTTACGAACTAATCACATATCATGGCAACGAATCATTCGAGTCACGGATATTTAACAGACAAGCATCTTAGATTGGTATTGAAAAGTAAACTATATCCTTAACGCGCGCCTTTATCACGACCGATTCCATGATCATGGTATCATCCTGTATCTCTTGCTCCGATCCCAAAAAAGCACGATAATTAACTCAAAACACAAAACACAAAACATCCATCTAAGCCTCAACCTGAATCTGACTGAAAATCTCCTGTGCAGTACGCTTGGTGATACCACCAGTGACAGGCAGGTTGGTGTACTTCTCAAGGTACAGATCAATCTCGCGAGCAGCCTGGCGACCTTCGTTGATACCCCTGAAGTGTTTGTTAGTATTTATCTCCAAATAAAGTGCAATTAAGTAATAACTTACCAGACGATCAGAGATTGACCACGGCGGGCGTCACCGGCCGCGAAGACGCCCTCAAGGTTGGTACTGTACTTGCCAGGAGCAGTCTTGACGTTCTTGCGAGCATCCTTCTCAATCTCGTCACCGAGAACACGAGCTTCGGGGCCAAGGAAACCCATGGCAAGCAGGACGAGGTCAGCAGGGAAGAACTGCTGAGAGCCCTCAACCTTCTTCATGTCCCAGCCACCGCTAGGAGACTTGGTCCACTCAACACGGATAGTGTTGATGCCCTTGACCTTGCCCGAGCCATCGTCCATGAACTCCTCAGACATGATGCAGTACTCACGAGGATCCTTGCCAGTATGCTGACGGACCTCAGTGTGACCGTAGTCAACACGGTAAATACGAGGCCACTGAGGCCAAGGGTTGTCGTTAGCACGCTCAGGCGGAGGCTGAGGCAGGAGCTCGAAGTTGGTGACGGACTTGGCACCGTGACGTAGAGAGGTTCCGATACAATCGTTACCTGTGTCACCACCACCAATGACAACAACGTGCTTGTCCTTAGCAGTAATGTAGGCGTTGTCGCCAAGCTCGGAGTCGAGAAGAGACTTGGTGTTCTTGTGAAGGAACTCCATAGCGTAGTGGATGCCATCGAGCTGGCGCCCCTTGATGGGGAGGTCACGAGCGACAGTAGCACCAGTTGCAATGACAACAACATTGTGGCTGGCTCGGAGGTCGTTAAGAGAGGGGTGGCCCTCCTCACCAACAGCAACGCCGGTCTTGAAGACGATACCCTCTTCCGCCATGAAATCGGTACGGCGCTTGACAATACGCTTGTCGAGCTTCATGTTGGGAATACCGTACATGAGGAGACCACCGAGACGATCAGCTCGCTCGTAGACGGTGACAAGGTGTCCGGCGCGGTTGAGCTGATCAGCAGCAGCCAGACCAGCAGGACCGGATCCAATGATCGCGACAGTCTTGCCAGTGCGGACCTTGGGAGGCTGAGGAACCATCCAGCCCATCTCGAAACCTCGGTCGATAATGGCACACTCGATGGACTTGATACCGACAGGGTCCTCGTTGATACCCAGAACACAAGCACCCTCACAAGGGGCAGGGCAAACACGGCCAGTGAACTCGGGGAAGTTGTTGGTCATAAGGAGACGGTTGAGAGCATCCTTCCACTGATTCTGGAACACCAGTTCGTTCCATTTGGGAATAATGTTAGAGATAGGACAACCTGTCTCAGACTGACAGAAAGGAACACCACAGTCCATGCAACGAGCAGACTGGTACTTGAGCTCATCCTCGTCAAGACGAGAGCTAAGCTCAGCCCAATCCTTGAGACGAGAGTTGACAGGTCGGTACTTCTCCTGACGACGCTTGTACAGCTTGAATCCTCGGGTCTTGTCGAGGACAAGAGCACGCTTCTTCTCAGCAGCGTTATCACCGACAGCCTCCTCGAGATCCTGGAGCTTGGCAGCCTTTTCGGACTTCTTGTGCTGGACACCGGAGACGGCAGGCAGGTTGTATTCGGCACGCTTAGCCTCAGCAGCCTTGGCAGCTTCCTCCTGAAGGACGCGCTTGTAGTCGACAGGGAGAATCTTGATGAATCGAGGCAGGGCGCGGTTGAAGTCGACAAGGATGCGAGCGGCACGCTCGGAGCCAGTGTAGTGGTGGTGATCCTCAATGAGACCGCGGACGAAAGCAATTTCAGCAGGGTCCTCAAGACCGCTAGCCTCAACCATCTCGCCGTTGAGCTTGGAGAGGAAATCGCCGTGGACATCAAGGATGTAGGCGATACCACCAGACATACCAGCCGCAAAGTTGCGACCAGTAGTACCAAGAACAACAACGCGGCCACCAGTCATGTACTCACAACCGTGGTCACCAACACCCTCAACAACGGCAGTAGCACCGGAGTTTCGGACGGCGAAACGCTCAGCAGCAACACCACGGAAGAAGCAAGTACCGGTAGTAGCACCGTACAAGCAAGTGTTACCGATAAGGATGTTCTCCTCTGACTTGAAGACAGCGGAGCGGGGAGGGTAAACGATCAATCGGCCACCAGACAGGCCCTTGCCGACGTAATCGTTGGCATCACCCTCAAGCTCAAGTGTGACACCAGGAGCGAGGAAAGCACCGAAAGACTGACCAGCGGAGCCCTTGATGTTAACATGGACAGTGTCCATGGGCAGTCCAGCCTCGCCATATCGCTTGGAGATGTGGTAGGACAGGGAGGTACCCATCGCTCTGTCAGTGTTGACAATGTCACACTCGATTCTGGATGGAAGACCCTTGTCGAGAGTCAACTCGGACTCGGAGATCAGCTTGTTGTCAAGTCGGACGTGAAGCTTGTGGTCCTGCTTTCGGACATTGAAGGTGGCAACGCCAGGTCGGAGCTTGTGAGCAGGGGTCAGGAGAAGAGACAGATCGATGTTGGCTGTCTTGTTGGTTCGAAGGTCATCGCGCATCTTCAGGACCTCGACATGTCCAACCATCTCGTTGATGGTACGGAAACCAAGCTGGGCCATGATGGCTCGGAGCTCGTTGGCGACATAGTAGAAGAAGTTGATGACATGCTCGGGAGTGCCAGTAAACTTCTTTCGGAGCTCAGGATCCTGAGTAGCAATACCAACAGGGCAAGTGTTTAAATGGCACTTTCTCATGAATACACATCCCATTGCGATAAGAGGAGCAGTGGCAAAGCCCCATTCCTCAGCACCAAGCAGACAAGCAAGGGCAACATCACGACCAGTCTTGAGCTGACCATCAGTCTGGACAACAACACGACCACGAAGATCATTGAGCACCAGAGTCTGGTGAGTCTCGGCCAGACCCAGCTCCCAGGGAAGACCAGCGTATTTGATGCCAGTCCATCGAGAAGCACCAGTACCACCATCGTGACCGGAGATCAGAATGTGGTCAGCCTTGGCCTTGGCAACACCAGAGGCGACAATACCGACACCAACCTCGGAGACGAGCTTGACGGAAACTCGGGATCGAGGGCTGGAGCACTTCAGATCGTAGATCAGCTGCTTGAGATCCTCAATAGAGTAAATGTCGTGGTGAGGAGGAGGCGAGATGAGACCGACACCAGGGGTGGAGTGACGGGTGCGAGCGATGGACTTGGACACCTTGTGTCCAGGAAGCTCACCACCCTCACCAGGCTTGGCACCCTGGGCCATCTTGATTTGAAGCTCGTCGGAGTCGGCAAGGTAGGCAGAAGTGACACCAAAGCGACCGGAAGCGACTTGCTTAATGGCAGATCGCATAGTATCGCCGTTAGGCATACGTTGAGATCGCTCAGGGTCTTCACCACCCTCACCAGTGTTGGACTTTCCGCCAAGTCGGTTCATGGCAACAGCGAGGGTAGAGTGAGACTCCATAGAGATGGAACCGTAAGACATGGCACCGGTACAGAAGCGACGGACGATATCAGTCCAGGGCTCAACCTGATCGATGGGGACAGGAGTGCAGTCCTCAAACTTGAAGTCCAGGAGACCACGGAGAGTACAATTCTTGATCTGCTCATACTCTGATCGAGAGTAAGCCTCGTAAGACTTGTCGTTCTTGGTGCGGACAGCGTCCTGAATGTTGGCAATCGAGGTAGGATCGTTGACGTGGGGCTCACCGCCGTCACGCCAGTGGTACTCTCCAGACTCAGGAAGACCGGGAGGACCGACACTGGCTCTAGAGGGGAAGCCGCGCTCGTGGAATCGGAAAGCGTCCTCAGCAATGAGCTCGAAGGTCATACCCTGGATACGAGAAGCGGTGCCCCTGAAGCATCGCTCGACGACGGTCTCATCGAGACCAAGGATCTCAAAGATCTGGGCACCCTTGTAAGAGGCAAGAGTTGAGATACCCATCTTACTCATGACCTTGAGGATACCACCGTCACAAGAGTGCTTGTAGTTGCGAATAAGAGTCTCGTTAGTGGTCTTCTTCTTGATGAGGCCCTCACGGTTCAACTTGAGAATGCACTCCATGGCAAGGTAGGGGTTGATGGCATCAGCACCGTAACCAAGGAGAACACACATGTGGTGAACCTCACGAGCCTCAGCGGTCTCTACAACGAGAGCAGCCATGGATCGCCACTTGTTGCTGACAAGGTGATGGTGGACCATAGCAGAAGCCAGAACGGCAGAGACTGGCACGCGGTCAGCAGAGGTGTTACGGTCAGACAGGACAATGACACGGTCCCGAGCCTCGATAGCAGCAGAAGCTTCGTTGCAGATCTCGTCAAGATGTCTGATGTAGCCCTCAACTCCCTGGTTCTTGGGGAAGGTCAGATCAATGGTCTTGACGGTCCACTCAGAGTACTTGTTGGACATGTTCTTGATAGCGTTGAACTCTTCAATGGAAAGGATAGGGCTAGGAAGCAGTAGACGACCGCACTGAGAGGCGTCCATCTCGAGCAGGTTACCCTGAGGACCAACGTAGCACTCAAGAGACATGACAATAGACTCTCGGATAGGGTCGATAGGCGGGTTAGTGACCTGTGCGAACAGCTGTCGGAAATAGTCATAGAGGAGACGAGGGGCCTGGGTCAGGCATGCCAAGGGGGCATCGTTACCCATGGAGCCCAGAGCCTCCTTCTCATCAGCAGCCATGGGAGCGAGCAGCAAGCTGACCTGCTCGTGCGTGTAGCCATAAGAGTGGAGGAGAGGGTCAGATTGGATAGTCTTGTCATCAAGCTTGGGCGCAAGATCCAGAGCCTGCTCCATAATCTCAACGACCTTGGGCAGAGTGATCAATTCGCTATCAAGCCAGGCGCGGAAGTCGAATCGGCTCGAAACAGCCTCCTTCAACTCCTTGTCGTCAATGATACGACCAGCCTGGGTGTCGACCAAGAGCATGCGACCGGGCTGGAGACGACCCTTCTGGATGACAGTCTCGGGCTCGACGGGAATGGTTCCAACCTCGGAAGCGCAGATAATACGGTCATCATCCATCACGTAGAAACGGCAAGGTCGTAGACCGTTTCGGTCAAGGTTAGCACCACAGTATCGGCCGTCGGCGAAAGTGAACAGAGCAGGACCATCCCAAGGCTCCATCTGGCAAGCAGCCCACTCATAGAATGCGGCCTTCTTAGGGTCCATGTGCTGGTTACCTTGCCAAGCCTCAGGAACCATGAGCATAACAGCCTCGGGAAGAGAAAGGACACCGTTGATGGTCAAAAGCTCAAGAACGTTGTCAAAAGCAGCAGAATCGGAACCACCATCCTCGACAACAGGGTACATCTGCTCAAGCTCCTCCTTAAAGACATCAGACTGCATGACACCCTCTCGGGCACGCATCCAGTTCTTGTTACCTCGGAGTGTGTTGATTTCACCGTTGTGAGCAGCCCATCGGAGGGGCTGGGCACGGTCCCATGAGGGGAATGTGTTTGTAGAGAAACGAGAATGCACCAGAGCAAAGTGCGCCTCATAGTCGGCATTGACGAGATCGTGGTAGTAGGAGTAAACCTGAACGGGAGCAAGCTGGCCCTTGTAGACAATGTTCTTGTTTGAAAGGGAGCAGAGATAGAACCAGTTGTGCAGACCAATGCTCTGAGTAGCACGCTTTCGCAGGATGTACAGCTGTCGCTCGAACAGACGCTCATCAAATTTCTCAGGGTCGGTCATCTCGGGGGCATTGCCGGTGCCATAAGCAGAGGCAAGGACGACAAAAGGCTGAGCGATGATGGGCTCACGCGATTTGGCGGCAGGTCCAAGAAGTGTCGAGTCGACGGGAGGCCTTCGCCATCCCAGGACTCGGAGGCCCAGCGACTCGGCAACATCTTCCAGCTGCCTCTTGGACTCTTGAAGAGTCTCCTCGTCGGGCTTAAAGAACAGGTTTCCCACGGCATACTGGCCCAGGGGAGGCAGCTTAATGTCCTCCTCCTTCTCAAAGTTCTTGATGAAGAACCGGTGGGGGATGGATGTCATGACACCAGCACCATCACCATCTCGTGCATCAGATCCCACGGCACCACGGTGGGTCATGTTGCACAGGAGGTTGCGGGCATCACTAACAATCTTGTGGCTAGGTTTGCCCTTGATGTGACTGTGGACATGTTAGCGACGGCTATAGAAGCCAATTGGGTGACCGGGACCAACTCACCAAGCAAAACCGACACCACAAGCATCCTTCTCATAAGAAGGGTCGTAAAGACCCTGCTTCACCGGCAAGGCACCAGCCCACGAGTCATTGTTCTCAGTCTGATACTCATAAGGTATGTATGGTTGTTGCTCGGCTTCGGTTTGGATCTGTCGGTCGTCGAAGTCCTCGTTTAGGCCCATGCTAGGCAAGGATTCGATCGAACTGGGGTGGGGTTGTGGGGGAGTTCGATGGGTGGGGGATGTAGGATGGATCGCGGGGCGCGCTGACTTGGTAGGAGCAGCGGAGATCTAATATTTAGTGTTAGCACGGGTAAATGGAAATATGTGTGTATGGCAATCAAATGCGCTGTGTATAATAGGCTGAAGCATGGAATTTCTGGCGATCTTCAGAGGGTCCCGAAACGTGGCCGAGTAGGTCCGAGGTTGCGAATAGGTAGTTACTGAGGGGTCGAGTCCCAGAAAAATGTTTGTGGCTCCGGCATCGGTCAAAGATAAGAAAATCTGACGATAAACTCAAAGTCACCATGGAAGAAAAGAAGATGCCCCGCCAACATTGCGCCCGCAGCTGCCACCACAAGTGTGCTGAGGTCTATTCTTTTTTTTTTTTTTTTTTTCTCCGCAATGGCTTTGGTATAGCATTCTTGAGCATACAGAGAGCGTCATGGCAGTTTCGCAGCGGTATCCAGATTATAGCACCCACTTCCAAGACAACGTAGGCCGAAGCAGGCTCACAACCAAGCTTCTGGGCTGTCTTATTCGGGCCAGCAGTCGACCCAGCCCATCGACCCACCAGATTCACGGTGGTTTACCGGGCGGGCCCCTTGTCCTCGGCTGCATAGAGTGGGATGCTTTAGAGCAGCAGAGCCAATAATGGACAGCGCAATGCTAACCAAACATGCAGCCATGCGGCTAAGACAAGGGGGGCCGAAGAGGCGCCTGAGGATGGACGTCACTGCAGCAATGCCACCAACTGTCGCACATGCAACGCAACGTAAAGCAATGCAAGGCAATCTCAATGTCAGAGGAGCGCGACCGGACAAGTTGCTGTGCTGTAAAGCTAGTGCAGCGGAGATATCACTGGCTCTATTCGAACGTGTTGTGAGACATGCGAATCTCGGTGTGTCGCCAGTTCAAGTCGTGCCGTCTGCGGTGAGAGGCGAGTGACCCGAATGTCTGTCAAGTCTTCCCAGCTGTCGACAAGTTGTAGCCATTGTCGTAGTTGTTGTAGAAGTCGAGACCAATGCCAGTTCCAGTCCGGAGTCCAGGTATACAATTGTTGCTATCGAACGGGAATACTCAATACAACTTACCAGATGGTGGTCCTCCTCACCAAGAGGTTGGTTTGGTTATTCGTAAAGCGAAAGGGTATCAAAAGGCGACTGGCTTGCAGTGGCTAGCAGGATGGGCACGTTAGATTCTAAGGAGAGGCGAACGCGAGAGGACAGAGCAGTGGAAGTAGGAGGAAGAGATCAAGAGGGAAGAAAGTTGGAGGGGAGGAGGGCAACGAGTCTGCTTTTATGAATGAATGGGAGGGGATAGTCTATGGGGACGGGAGAAAGGGAATTGATGTCCGAGGCCGTCAAACAGCACAGCCAGTCCGTATCGGAAGCTCTCGAGTCTCTTCTTGACTTGGTTGAGAGTCAATCCACTGGGTCCAGCTCCGGAGCAAGCAGCTTGGTTTGAGCCAAGCCCCACGAAAGAAAATGGGCGACCGAACAAAAAAAAAATCCAATGGAGCGGCTACGGCGTGCGTGGAGGAGGGAGGGGAGGGGAGGGAAGAGCAGGGGAGGCGTGTAGATGAGGGGAAACTAGTAGTGGGAGGGGCGTATAATCTGGAGTAGGGCTTGCGGTTTGCTGCTATACCAGTAGACTGTAGAATGAGAGAGGCAGAAGCGAAATATGAATATGGGGGTTGTGCATAGCAGTACTGTAGTTACCTGGTCTACTAAAGAGTGGGGGGTTCAAGATGATGGTTATTGATGATCCAGTGTTTGGTTAGAGGTTTGGTGCAACGGATAGACTCTCATCCACCTGTAAATAAAGGCTGGCCAGAAGATGGCATTTCACATGAAAACCTTACAGTACCGGACAATCAACCCCAAGGCGTATGTTAGTTCAGTCTACTGGTTCAACTTCAGCCTTCTGATTGAACCTTATTTCAATCGGTGAGAATTCCTCAAAAATGGTGAAATCATAGAAATATTACCACTATATTTATCTCTGTCGCTCTTACACCTACGTCTTCGGCGTGCTGGTTCCGAACCCCAAGTGGGTTGCACGCATGGACCCTGCCGTGGCCCCATTTACTAGGTACCGTTTCTCCCCGTGCAGTCAAAGACAGAGCCAAGGGTGTCGAATTGAATTGGACTGAATTAATTGGGGGGATAGCGGAAAGAAGAAAACGAAGGCACATGCCAGAAAACAACCACAAGCAAATGAGGTTGCAGGCATTTGTACAACACACACACACACACACACATTCTCTCTTTCATCATTCCATCGACATGCCACTTTCTGGGGAAAATCACCTTCACATGAAGAGGAACAGGAAGCTCAATAATATAAGAACTCATGTCCTTCCCCCCTCGGCATCATTTCCGCGTAGGAGGGATACCCTGCACCGGTCTGGATCATGAGGCTTAAGGAAAACCTGGGAATGGTCTCTTGCAGCATATATCGCGTTATTCTACAAGTTTACCACATTGGATATGTCTTCTCAAATTCAACGATTCGTTAAACCATCCCCAATCTCTGCATCCAAATGCAATCATCCATACCAGTATCCTTTTCTCCAGTACAATTTCTGCCCAAGATCATCCCACAACCTTCTTAATCTCACACTTCGGAATTTCCTCCGAAATCAAAACTGAAGCCTCACCGTCCGCCGCTCCGCCCCGTCCGCATCCCATAGGCATCAATTGCAGCAGGACTATTCCGTTCACCCTCCTCCGTAGATCGGCGTTTTCCTGGACTAGGGTATTATCCCTCACCGGCATATTCCTCTTTGAAGGCGAAAACGCGCATCTTTGATTATCACTGTTACTAGCCCGTCCTAAGCAGAAAGAAGCAGACGAGTCAGATTGAATGATGCGTTGGTACAGCCCTCTTGTCCATCTCAGATCTGCACTCTTGAAGGGTTGAGATCTACCCGTGGCCACGTCTTCGAAAAAAGAAAAAAAAAAGCTGTTTCGATCGAATAGTGGCGATATATCTATTTCAAAATGAGATTTCCGATGCTATAACAGGGTCCTCCATAAATCCCCATGAATCCCCCTCATAATGCTACTACTAGGTTGCTGTCCCCCCACCCCACGATGAATGTCAAATCAACCCACTTGATGTCTTTACCAGGCTGACTTTTGCCTCATTAAATGCCACTGATCTGACTCGACAACCAAATAGGTTTCATTCGCAATCTTCAATTAAACAGCTTATGGCCAATTATTCGGCCAGCTTACCTAGTTCAGCCAGTCATTTCTTCTGAAGCAGCCATCATTACATGGTACATAGGTAGTTTTTACGAATGGCCTCATTTGCTGTTTGTTCTCTCTCCGACCTTGCCGCTCTTATTTCCCGCCGGAATCGATTCGCTCCTCCCCTCTCCGCTCTCTCCCTACGCTGTGCTCCGCTCTCCGCATTCATCTCAAGCCTAAACAGTTTTACCCGACGTGGAGAGAAAGAGCCTGAGACTAGAAGTCATCCAATCAATCACAGGCTGGGTACCAGGCTGCTACTATACTATCGCATATCTTTCGCCTATCCCCCGCCAAGCTGTCAATCTGTGAATAGGTTTGCAACATGGTTTCGTGTAAGAGAAATTGTGGTCGAGGGATGGATTGCTTTGCCGCTAGCCACGAGCCAACCACTTACGACCGCACTTTGACTCCCGTCGAGCACCTCAACACGAGCTAGGATCAGGACAGCGACAGGGATATGCCTAGGGTCTGGTAGAGATGGCGCCGAATGGCTGGAAGGTGGAAAGATGCTGCCAATCCGTACGACGCCGGCTGGAACGTTAAACCTTCCTCTCTGCAGGGATCATCTCGACTTCTCAACTTGCGACGCCAATCATGGCCTGCCATTTTCAAAGCCGATGTCGCGCCCACGTTGTCTTTTCCTCTCTTGAGAAGCAGTAAGGAAGACAAGGCAGTGTGAAGAAGGGATCTTGACGTAGGATACAGAGTACGGGGGAATCTAATGCGGGTCTGATTCGTCTATATGGAACCTCCATCCTTCATTACAGGCTAGACAGGACATACAGTCCAAGGAGCTGGATGTTGCATCTGAGACGTGATTCCGCTTGAGGACAGCCGGATGACTGAGATGCCCTCCGCATCCCTACGTACAGTCCTGCACATACATGCAAATGTAAACGCGAGATTGCTACAACGTTATGCTCATGTGTTGTCATCTGGTGTGGCACGCAAAAAAAGAAGTATGAGTTTATAACGAGCCTATTATGTTTAAACTATCTGTTTGGCGTTCAGGTAGGCTGGCTTTTGATCTTCAAGATTGCCTCTGCTATGTATGCCACGTCGACGCAAGCATGAGACCTTTTCCCCTGTCTCTTTTATTTGCCTCAACTATAGTAATTGTCCTTTTTTTTTTTTTTTTNNGGTAAACAGCAAAAAATGAGCCGAAAAAATAGACCGTAGCTGCGCATGTAGTGGAGGTTTTCGGAGTGTTTTCTCGAGAGTCGCCGAGCGCATCTCAGAGCCAGGAGCCAAGGTTGCCAGCCGAGGTCCTGAACCCCATTTCCAAACTCGAGCCAGCCTTCGCTTCGCATCCAATATGAAGGCGAGAGGCAGAGTCAGAGTCAGCGCCTTGAATCATAGATGCACTTAGACGTGTGATATTCATCGTCGTCACCCCATTATCTCACACTTCACAGTCAAAAGATGGACAACATAAAATTAAGAGAGGCGACCAATCAAGTTCCCAGACACATGTGGTTTTCTTATCTTGAGCCAACCACCGTTTCCCTATCTCTGGCTGAGCACTAAAACGGAACAAGCACAAGCTCGTGCCGTGCACGCACACCACACGCCGCACGGCAGACATTAGTGTGAGCCAAGACCAAGGGCAGAATAAGATCGACTAGGTAGCGCCGTCTGTACTTTACCTTACTGGTCTTTAGTCGACGCCATTGCGCAGATGCAACTGTCGATGTGTCTGTCTCACCATGCTTCGGGAGTCCCTGCGGGGACCCTGGTCTGCGCTCGTTGTTAATGTTACAGTTGGGCTTGCATTAAAGACGTCACTTTGGTTGGCAACTCGAACCGGTATAGGACAAGCAGCCAATGGCAGACAGATAGATGCTCTTGTCTCCGTTGATGGTCAAGAAGCACATGTCTGGGGAAACACAGGCGTCACCTCACAGTTGGACATCTGGTCAGTCTCATGGATCTTAACTATATTCCGAGTACATGGTAAGAACGGCATCTATCTTCCGTTGACGAGGCCTACACATTGTTCCAGCCATTAAAGCTTCCAGCCTTCGACACGTACGCAGGCGAACGACAGTAACTCAGTCGCATTTCACAGAAGCCCTAGATTTGTCCGTATTGCCGTATTCTTTAGCGTGAGAGCCACAATTGCTTATCTCTCGGCGTTAATACTACAATAGGTACGTACTCATCAAACATTGGATGCTAAAACAGGGGTGAATGGATACCTACATACCGACATCAAGACTTGAGAGATTATAAATATCAAAGCAAGCAGCGCAGTTGGTCTGCTTGGGCGGAGCCCCCCAGGTGGACCATAGCGAGTTCGGCGATGAGCTGCTGTAGCCTGGCGCTTTAGACTACCAACTATCTTGACCTGGACTGTCTTGGATCTCTGCAGCGTAAGGTAAGGTATCCATCCAATTCTTACGGGCTTGCGGAGCCGTCAACCCGAGACTCATTCAGCCTGTGAACCAGAGGCCAGGTCAAGCAATACCCAGACTTCAAGTTCCCGATCGCCGAACTACCGTGCTTCAAGGAATAATGGTAAAAAAAACAAAAAAAAACAGACCTCAATTACCAGCCGACGGAGAGACACCGACGGTCTTTGCGGTCAAATCCCGGAGTTCCTTCCCATGGTGGTCTCTGACTCTGCGTGCCTCCATAGCTGTGTCGCCTCTCACCTCATGTTCCCGACTTCTTCCGAAGCCTATCCAACTCCAAAGCGCTGTACCAGGCAAATTGCCCGTACCTAACAAGGTGTTAGCTACTTAACTAGCTAGCCAGGCATTATTCTTTGCATGAAGCAAGACAAGGGTTCTAGCGCCAAAAACGCAAGCGACGCTGCAGGTGTTTGTCGACATGCCATACCATCCATGTAAAGCGAGGCACACCAACGAACGATGATTCAGTTACCTCACAAAATGAATAAACCACCAAACCGCCTTGGAAATCCTTTGATGATCGGATCATAAAAGGCTGAAGAGAGGTCGTATAATAGACCTGGCTTGGCTTCGGCAGGCGGTGAGTTGCACTTCAATCTCAGATCGACATAGCTGCAGTCGTCCTTTGGAGGTTTCATTTTCCAAATACATCAAGTCAGATGAGTCTAGAACCAAAAGAAATCTGCTGTAAACCGCTCATACCAAGCCGACCTAGCCGCTGAGAAATATTGCATCGATTTTTGAAATGGGTAGCACAGTCAGTCTGACCGGTTCACGTCTCTGACCACCCTCCCTTTAACTAGTATCTCATCAACTCATCCAAATAACTGCCGCATTCCCGTTTAATTGACAATCCGTGAAGCTTTTTAACGTTGCATTCTTTCGATATCGGGTTTCCACCTATGGCGGCTACTAAGCGCGTCGTCGCGTCTATGGCGTGAGCTGCCCCACCATCAGGTTGGCCTGGAAATCCAATGCAAATACAACTTCACGAATAGCAACAGCTACACCAAACAGCTTGACGCGAGCGCGTCCCGCAATTAACTTTCATGTTCACCACACTGCCAGACTTTACACCGCGAGACGTGAGATGCTTTTCAATCGGAGCCAATGTCTAGATGCTAACAACTTAGTCGCATTCTCTATGGTATAGATCGTCTCGTAGTCCTTACATTCCACCAGGACCTCTCGACGACTTCAATGAAGACACGCATAACCAACAACATGTCGCAAACCAAACACGACAACGCACCAAAGTCATCGAGCGTTCGGCTCTGGCTCGACTCGCTGCTGACGAACAGTATATGCACCGAAGACGGTTAAATGTGCAGAACTATGGAAGTGGCTGGCTGAAGCCTCCTGGCGTTCCCAAGACACTACATCAGATGCGTGAGGAAAAGCGAGAGCAAGAGGAGCACCAAGAAGCAATGCGTCGAGAACAGTTAGCACAGGAGCTGGCTGAGGCCGAAGCTGAGGGTATGCCCGCTGAAGAAGGAACGATGGATGATGTACAGCTTGACGGAGCCCAGGATCTGGATGATGAAATCCCAGACGCCGACGAGGGTTATGGCTTTGAGGATGACGACGAAGAGGAAGAGGATGATGAGGATGATGAGGAGGAGGAGGAAGAAGAAGAGGAAGAGGAAGAAGAGGAAGACAATGAGGAGACAGATGACGAAGCCTTGAGAGCAGAGCGTCAGAACGATCTTATGGCTGCACGCATGAGAATGGGCGACGACGCTTTCCGCGAAGCACTTGTCCGTGGTGAGCCAGATACCAACGAGATGTATGGTGAGGCGGAGGAATACGAAGAGGAAGAGACTAATGGCCCACTTCTCGATGAAGAAGACTTCGCTCAGGATGATGATCTCGGCATGGATATGGACGCTGATCTTGACGAAGACATCCCCGAGGCAGAGAGTCAGGGTTATGAGCATACCGACTCTGAAGCCGAACTTTCAAGCAGCGAACAGCAATCCAGCAGTGAGGAGGAAGAGGAAGCAGACGACTTCGACACCAGCTTCCAACCTCGTTCTACGACTCTTCCACCACCGCTTTCACCTACATTCCACGGCGGCCGTTCAACCATGTCACATCCTCGCGCCAGTATGGATCTGAGTAATCTGCTCTCGCAAGACGGCAGCAGCTTCATGCACAGCAGTCCCGCCGGGCGCCGTGCCCGTCAATGATAGCTAGCACAATCACGACTTATGCGACACGACTGCAAACCGAATAGATTTAGTTCAGACAGCATTGTTATATACCCATCCATTGATCATTATCAAGACAGAATTGAAGAATTGAGCGCTCTCTGCTTGCGCAGCTTGCTTGCCACAGGCGTGCCCAGAAGTGTGTGTGATTACAACCTTTGTAAGAGGGAGGGGCAACTTTGGTCGTTGCGTGATGTGATGCTTCTTCCGCGTCTGCTCAAGATCTCGGATCGTCATGCAGTACTTGTAAATGTCAAAACGCCCAGCCAAACGCCATCCCAGAATGCAAACCATACAGCCTCTTTTCCTACTTTTCTTTTTCGCAGTTAAACCATAGCTCTGCAGAACCATCTCATGTCGGTCATCTAGTCTCGTCGTGTGACCGGGCTGTGCTTGATCAAAATAGCCATACATAGATGAAGAGCATGATGACGGCAGCGAAGAAGATAAGCCAGACCTTCCATCCCACACCAGTGCGCTGAGCCATCACCAGCATACGGTTCATAGTGCCCCTGAGACGCAGGCGAGTCGAGTCGAAAGTATCGTTCATCTTCTCCGCCAGCGCCGAGGACTCGCGGATCTCGTCTCCGATAGCAACGGTCATCTAGAAGCCAACCGTCAGTCTCCCAGCCATAACACCACCTAGAAACAGGTTTAACTCACATCCTTGAGCACCCTGACCTTGCCCAGAATACCCTCCACCTGCGCATCGTTCTGGCTCTCAAGCTCATTCAGCACCGCATCGCTGTACTGACCCCTCTTGTTCGGCGTCGCAGAGCGAAACGAAGCAGGTCTTGAACCGTCGAAACCACCCTGTCCAAGGGGAGAGGGAGAAGGGGCGCCATACCCGCCGTAGCCATATCCTCGGTTTGGGCTTGCGCTGACGGGTCGTCGCGAGGCTGCGTCGCCGGTGTATCCCTCGAAGAGAGCGCTGCGCGAGTCACGCTGGTGAAGCGACGAAGCGCCGAATCTAATGATGCGCTGTCAGTCAATTTGCCCCCGAACTCGATCATGAGGTTGTGGTGATGCGGGTTTGCCACATATGCTTAAGAGTATCGTACCGTTGCGCCATGGCTATTTAGTTGAGACCGCACAGCTGGTAAGGCAAAGCCAAAAGGCGGTTTGTAGAATTAGGGGAAGAAGTTTTTAAAAAAATGATCGAGGGGCTCGCGAATCTTGAGTTCTGCCCCCTACGATACCCTGGTTGTTTTTCTTAGGTGTTCTCTAGGCCGATCCGATGACAGCGGTCTGGCTCTGGTTTATTGGGGGAGCGTGGACGATACGTACCGAGGGGCTGTCCAATCCCGTGTCATGGGTTGTTTTCTTTTCAGGGACAAGAGTTGAGTCTCGATTTCTAGGGACAGGGTTAGGTATTGTTGATCTAGCATCTTGGTTAGATGAATTTTGTATCGCATAAAGTAAAAAAAAAAAAACCCGTCATTTAAATTTCAGCACCTGGTATCTGTGAACTAGAGACGGCACATGAGAATCCCATGGCAGTTGGGAACTTAGGCGCAGCTACGACATCCACTGTATTCGAACTAATGACAAACATCACAAACTCCTCACTTTGACACCGAGTTTTCGACTATATTAACGTCATTTCGTATTGTTCTTGCTGCATTTGAGGTGTAAGTATACAGCATATATGCAAAGCAGGTGAATGCTAAAGGTGCCGATGCTACCCTCCGAGTATGTAACTGGGGGTCGTAGGTAAACAAGTATAATCATCCACACCCTATTCCTTTTGTTTATTGCTCAGTCCCAAAATCATAACATCATGCCCATCCGCCCTGATAGATCCGTTCGTCAAAGGAAAAGGTTGTGACGTGCATCTAGTCGGACATCTTGGTGTCCTTGTCCTCGGCAGGCTGGAAGTCCTCGTCGTCTTCCTCGTCCTCGTCCTCAGCAGGGTGTTGCTCGGCGGCCTTGGCGAAGTCGATCTGGGCACCTCGGGTGCGGCGACCCTCGACAATGTTGTTGAGGTCGATCTCCTCCATGCCGTCCTCGTCTGTACACGTTGGTTAGCTTGATTCACGGTCTAAATGGTGCACATGGGCGCAATTACCAGCTTCGGCGACCTGAGAAAGCTATGTTAGCATTGTTCAAAAAGTAAACAACAGAGTGGCAAAGAAAACATACCTCATCCTCTTCGTCGCTCTCATCATCGTCATCATCCTCGTCCATGGCGGTGTCCTCAGTGACCTGCTCAGCGAGAGCCTTGCCCTTTCCCTTGTTCTCGGCCATGGACTCGTCCTGGACCTGGGTAGAGTCCTGGGGGATGGTAGCGCTGTTGCCGGACATTTTTGCGGTGATGAGGGTTATTGAGAGTGTTGGTGAATTGGAAGTTTTTTGGTGTTTTTGGTAGCGGTGTGAATCGAAGTTGAAGAAGATGGGTTGGAGGGTTGAAATGCGGCGTAGGAGCTTTGAGTGGATTGGGTCTGGGCGCGCGTTCAGTACCTTTCAGTTGCGACAAGCAGCTTTAAAGCAGTAAGGTACAGCGCTGGTATCCAACCACAGGCATCAGCCTAGCAACGAGATGCTGCTAGCCGGATATGGTTTAGTGCAAAAGAGCTCAGCTCTCCGCTCTTACTCTCCTCAATGCATTCACAAAATATACAATAGAGAAGAAACCCCCTAAGATATATACTGATCACAAAATAACTTGAAGAAACCTGATGATCATAAGGCTTTGTGCATTTTTCAATAGGTCTATAAGAACCGAATATCCATCTTGGAATAAGAACGGCCGTAGGACCAAATGTCCGACGTCTGTAAGATTTAGGGAGATGATGACTGCCAATCTACTGAAAGTTCAAGATTCAGTGTCTGACAACACATTGGACTCCTATTTGTAGATGGAAGAAGAGTATAGAGCATGAACAATTGAGTTTAGGTTATTCAGCCACGGGAAGAATTATCAGGTTCTTTTTCTCTATGTAGCGTGCCCTAAGCCATTACCCTTGAGCCCATGATTCAGTCACAAAGTGACTCAGCCATGCCTCCAAATGCCTTTATGTTGTAGGCGAAGAATACAATAGAATACGACATTGGTAGATTGACTTTTTATATCGCACGGAAGATCTACGAAACCTCTACGCGGTGGTGTCTTCCGCATATCTGCCTTCTTCGCGTGCAACGTGGGCTCCTTGCGATATACAAGCTCATCCAATATCATCAAGTTCGATGCTGAGTTGTCGAGGGCCCATCTGTGAGAGATAATTGCAGGGTGGTGACAGGTAGTATTATTATATATATAGAATACTCTATTTCTCGCCTCCAGCCAGAGACATGACCACCACAATACCGATAAGCCACCAGTACCTAGTCGAACGTTAGTATCTCACTACATGTTAAGATTCTCTCATTCAAGACGACTTACTTTTGCAAAAATGACTTGGGCTCTTCCTCAACAGCCTGTCTGCCATTAGGTGACAGCACAACCGGCTTGTTCAGCTCAGGTTGGCTACCCTTCTTATCCGCAATCACAATAGCCTTGGGTCCAAAATCTCTCGTCTGCCCAGCATCGACTTTCACACCCTTCAGCATCACACTGCGCACATCACCACTCTGATCCACAGACAGAAGTATTGTAGGGGCGTAGCCTCGGTCAAAGTTCTCGCTTAAAGCGGCAGTGGTTCCAGCAATCCATCGCTCAGATTTGGGATCGTAGATGCCAACGCGAACAAGCGAAGCTGTCTCGGGCAGCTCGGGGGCCTCGTAAGAGACAACCTCGGTGGAGATGAGCGAGGCGGCGTCGTAGGCGATCTCAGCTAGGGGTTGAGGGAGTGATGGCGAGGATTGAATGGGCTGGACGTAGATCTGGGCGGTACGCTGCTCGGCCGCGACGAGCGCGGCGGCGCAGATTGTCGATAGAAAAGCCGCGATCCTCATTTGGAGTGACGATTTGGGATTCGCCTTGATATTCGGGGGAATGGATGTGATGAATCGTGGCCAGTAAAGCTGTCGGGGCTTCGAAACGACACCTGGGTAGCTTCACTCAGCGGCGGTTGATCGTCGGCTAATTTGGATATCAGCAAACCGCGACTCTGCCTCATGAACTGACTGCATTGCAGTATATGGACGCAATAGGTGTCGAGGAATTCTTTGTGATTAGTTCAAGTTAATTGGAAGATTCTAATACGGCTTAGAATAGTTTAACAAGATTTGAAACTAGAGTATGGCTCTATTTGCCCCCTAAATATTTACTGAAACCGTCCATTGCCTTTCCTTCCCTCGAACCATTGTAATGCAATCATGTAAATCGCCCAGATCCGAAACGCCTGTAAATGTTGTGCAATGCATGTACATCCTTTGATACTCTCATCATTCCCTTGCTCTCGTTCGTAATATGATCCTCACGGAATCACAAGTGCCCTCATGTTCCCCTGACCAGTCCGTGGAGATGCAGACAGGTCGTCTATGTCTCGGTATCGTATGAGAGGCATTCGTTCCACGGCACTAATCTTCCAAGGCAGCGTTCTCCCCGTCCTCGATATCCTCGTCGTCGTCTTCTTCTCCGTCGTCTTCGTCTGAACCATCTGACTCTAAGACGTACCCAGGGGTCCGCTCCACAAGACCCTTATAATATGCAACGAGGACTTCGGGATTTGGAACAATCTTCCAATCCACGCGGTAAAGAAATTCCAATTCTAGTAACTTGAGTTCGGCAACTCGAACTCCACCAACCCTAGCATAAGTGGTGTTATTCCAGAAAGAGTCTGATAACCCCTTGGCTGCAACTGTGGCTGCAGTGATGAGGAACCGATGCACAGTCAACGTATTAATAGTAAATTCTTGATACATGGCGCACAGCCGATCAATGTAGTAGACCATCGCTAGGAGAAGCGGTGGTGTCAAGGTTGCGTGCCGAGCCAAACGGTGCAGATAGTCTCGAACTGAGATTCCAGGCGCAGTTCTGTATCAAAGTCAGTTCGTGGTCATGGTATGATGATCTAGGAGCCGCTTTACCTCGAGTGAAAGCGTGTCAAGCCACCATTCGATATCCGGATGGCGTCATTTGTAGCGATCAACTCTGCCAGCATGTGTGCAACCAATTCTACCATATCCTCGATAGCGCAAAATTCATAGCGATCTGGCAATACTTTTGGCGGCGGTGTATCTGGTTTTGGCCGTTTGGTTGTTTGTGGTGATGAGGTTGCAGCGACAGTGGCTTGAGGATCAATCGGAGCGGGTGAGCTTCGACGTTTAGTTGGTGAAACCCCGCTAAGAGATTGGCCTGGTTGCACGGCTTGATCCTGGGAGGATCGTGAGGGGGGAGCAGGATGAGGCGATTGCGAGGGATGCGCAGATGCCTTTTGGGCGAGTGAGGACGGTGTTCGTTGGGCTTCGTTAGGCGATCCGTGTATACCTGGATCATTTGCGACGTATTGTCTCGGGCGTTGTATCGGAGAGGACTTCATGGCGTCGGCAGAAGACGAAGTGTTGGAGCGGATAGAAGGCCGTCGCCGGAGAGCTGGCGAAGGCTTGGAGGAGTGCTGAGGAGACGAGGTCGCATATCGGAAAGCATTGGGTGAGGCATTGGCGGAGGCGGACAAAGCTGGGGACGTCTTCAGCATGATTTGCGGCGCATCGTCGAGCTGTCGGTTTGTCGGGGTCGTTTGGGGGGTCGAAGGGTTTTGCAGTAGTTGAAGTGTGCGATTGGTCTTAGCTACTAGGCAGGTTGTCTTGGTAGGGCTGAAAGGAAAGGATCCGATGTTGAAAATCGGTAAAGCAAAGCAGAGACAAGGGTTTGGTTTGCGAGATGTTGGCGAGTGGCAACGAATGAGTAGAAGTCACTGTCGAGGGTTCAAAACGGAGATAAGTTAAGTTGGAGTCGAGTCAAATCGCGAATTAGATCATGGCCTTGGCTCGATCCTCCATGTGGGCGCGGCGCTGGCGCTGGCGCAATCTGAAAGTCAGGCACTGCGCTATGTACGAGAAGGCTCACCGAGGGAGACCAAACTAAAAGCCCAGACTACTGTAGCCAAAGATCCCAAAATGGCCTGGCTGCTATGTTGGTATGGCACAGTGCAGTATTCGTATGGGACGGTAGATAATGGGATGGGATGGTACGGATGTGGCTGTTTGGTCAGCTACAACACGGCACGCGCACAAAGAGTTTGGTTTAGGATGACGACGAGTGGGCTCCAATGCATTAGGTGAGAGAGAGTATGAGTGGGTGTGGATAGAGGTCAGGTCCAGTAACTTGCTGAAAGAAGAAGGCAACGGACAAGCCCGGAGCCGGGGTGCCGGGGACTCAATTCTTTTCTTTCTAAGTTTCTAGGGGCTTGTAAGCTACCTAGCCACCTAGGGACCTGACTGTACTGCAGCAGGCGGACCGCGCTGCGAAGAAAATGACAGGGCAAGTGCAGAATTTCTCTCCAGTGGGGACCCGGTGAGAAGTAACTCTCTAGCAAATGCCATAGGATAGGTTGCTCACTTGACGAGATCCATCTTGGCAGCCCGACCTTGGCACAATGACTCGGGCAAAAGAACGAATCCTACCTACTTTGCAAGCCCTAACATGAAGTTAGATGAGTTTTCCCCTCAAAAGACGGAAATGTTTCCTCACTAGGGGTCTAGACAATGGCGGTAAAAAGAAAGAGAGAAGAGCAGAAAAAGGCTCTTTCTTGCTCGTGAACCACGATTGGATAATAGGTGCAGCAAGTTGTTTGCTGAGTTGGAGATGGTGTAAAGATGGCGTCAGTGTGTGTCTGACAAACCGAGGCACTCCAAGACTTTAGTGGGTGTCATGTCTGGTCATTCCTATAACTGGCGATGGCTTCGCAAACGTGTTTGTTGAAATACACTGTCCAACTGTTAGAATTGCCTGTCCTATGTGCTCAAGCCTGCTCATGATTAACACGATACAGACACGGCACTGAAATGAGGACACTGCTCCAACACTAGATCCCCTAGTTGCTCAGTCAGAACCCTTGGCATTGGACGTTTAGGTTACCCCAGACGGGATGCACGTTCATTCCCCAGAACGAGCCTCGTACAGATTGGCTATGGATGCGACGTTCGTGAGCCACTCGATGTGCAACGTGGAGGGAAAGACGCGACTTCAGAGGTCAGAGTATAACTGACGGCCCAGGTACCTTGAGTGTCAATTTCATTTGCCGGCGCGGATCATTCTCAGCCAGGAGCTCGGTGAAGGTTTAGAGTATCGTGGAGGATATTGTTGTTGCGGAGCGATATTGTTGAAACAGTCGGCTCAAGGCTCTAAGTTGAGTTAACTCCACAAAGCTAAGTCAGATGGAAGGGGAAGTTCATAGCATTATCTCCGATGGGCCTCCGATGTGGATTGTCACTTGTCATGCCAGAAGTGAAGCATTGCAAATTAGATACAGTATGGCCTTATCAAAACCAATGTCATTCGAAATTCACAGAGATGAATGACCTTGAACTTTCATTAATTCAACTTGAGATCAGTTCACTTGTCTTCTGTTGTTAATGGATCGCCAAGTGAACTCAGAGAATCATGTAAGCTGCATTCAGTACATATTCACGCATCCGTAGCTGGCAATCGGGTAGCCCAAATAATTTCTTTGGGCATTGTCCGGTCCCAGATATCATGCAAAAGCCCTCATATGCGAGAGGCATAGCCGAGACACCAGTCCATGCCTTCTCGACCATTGTTAAGTTAGGCTTCCTAGTAATAACCTTTCTCATGCTTGCTCGTCCTTCGATAAGTGCAATGGGTATCAGAAACTCGCTAAGCTCTCATTCGCGAAGTCTTCCGTTGCACAAGTCCCTTCGCTCCCAATCAAAATTAAGCTACATTACAAAACTAACAAGACCTCATGTCAGCATGAAGCATCGCGATTCGCATCGCATCGCATCGCAACATTGCTTCCATTAAAAGTGGCTCATTGTTAGTCACCATGGAAGAGGCTGATAAAGAGCAAAGCCACAATGAAGTAGTTGCACTCCTTATCAGTCCCGATAAGGTAGTAGCACGTGCCGCAAGCCGGAATCCGCTCTTGCGCTGCTTGACGTGATCTACGACGCCATGTTTCCCCAGACTGACTGGCTCTGATACCAAACTCGCGTGTTTAATGGTTTTGACATTGGTCACCAGCAGCAAAGGAAATCATATCGCAGCTGTATTCCCGTGGATCAGTTCTTTACATAATTGCTGTCTTTCTTATTCTTCTTCTTGTCAGGCGAGTGTCAGAAGCTACCAGAACATTGACCTTTATTGGATAGGAAGGCGCCAACCAGCATCGTTTGCAGTGTCCTTGAATTCTAAATCCCAACCTTGAAAGCTCAACAACTACTTTCCAACCTTTCCCATCCATCGATATCCGATACCACTTTCTAATAAACATCATTCACGACTACGAAATCATCAACACTTTCCGCAATAATACATAAACCGTCATCATAAACCGTCATCATGGCTCCAGCGCAAAGCCATCCAATACTGGCTCAGTTGCAGGATGCTCGAAGCTTGATTGAACGCACCACGGCTCTGCGAGCCCTCAAGAACGAGATCGTCGGTCATGTGCAAAGAAAAGAGCAATGGATCGGTTTGGGCGTGCTTGAACCTATCGTCAGAACGTTGATCGAGGCTACATCGTCTTCCAAGCCAACTGACAAGGACTCTCGATCCTCTCAGGCGCAAAGACCTCTGTCGGAAGATGAAAGCATGCGGTTACAAGCAATACAACTGATAGCCTGCTTTGCAAACGGTATGCTTCGAAATCGTCTATATAGCCTGTGGTAATTGCTGATGGACATCGATAGGAGGTCCTGCTTTCCTTGCGCCTCTGGAATCCGCGCAGGCTATCCCTGCTCTAATGGCCAACATATCGCCGTTTACGAACGCACCGAAACTTGTCGTAGCGGCACTCAAGGCACTGATTGATGTTGCCAATGCCTGTGTCTTGGCTCCGCCATCTTCAGACCTCAACATCGAAACACTTGCCGCTACCGTCCTTTCCACCGAATACCTCGATTCCTTTGGGGCAATGCTATCCGTTACCTCTTCGGACCACATTCTGCAATCTCAGGTCACGCTTGCAGCGGGGTTGATATCTAAGCTTTGTCACCAAGAGCATCATCAGCAAGCCCTGGCGACTTCCGGGATCCTAGATGCATTAGCAACACGGCTGGCCAGTGTTGCTGTTCTTCGTGGGGAAGTCATCCCTGGGGCTGATTCTCTAGCACATGACGATGGTCTTTGCGATGCCTTTCCTGACCCGGCTCCCAGGACTTTAAGGCTCAGACCAATACTCGAAGCTATCACCGCTATCTTGGGAGATTCAAAATATCGGGCAAACAGATTGGCCCACTCGCCGTCCATCCTTGCTGTCTTCCCTCCCATTAAATTCGAGCTTCCGAAGTGTTTGGATGTGGAACAGACAGGGCCTTACACGAGGGGTCAACAACCTGTGACTGCCATGGAGTACATGCTTCCAATCAATCTACCCCGAAATACGTCATCACCCCATAGTTCACTATCCAGTGGCTCGTCGGATTCACAATCGTCCAATCGACCGGGCAAGTTTAACTCATCAGCTATATGGGAAGCTCCTCGTTGTCCACCCAAAGGATTGAATGGGGGAGGTAGCGCTGAGATCGAGACCCCCTTTATTCCCTGGCTGGTGAATCTAGTGAGACGCTCTGATGAATACGAACGTCTTCTCGCCGCTTCCGTTCTTGCTGCACTCATTAAGGGTGGTGTAACAAGCAAAAGCTCAAGGGAGGCAAGTCTGGGGCTCCTTGTGGTTCCTCTCCTTGTTGGATTAATTGCGAAGAACGACAATGAGGCTTCAGACCTTGACAAGGTTGATGTTGCTATTAAACGCACCATTCTCGAGCGCGCACCAGTGGTTCTAGCTCGCATGATAACAGACAGCGAATATCTTCAAAAAGCGGCCTTCGATTGTCAGGCTGTGCCTATTCTTACTCAACTTCTCAAGCATGCTTATTTGCCCGTTAAGGAGAGCGAGCAGCCTCGCTATTGGTCACCGCATGCGGACGTCGAAATGGATATCGAGAAAAACTCTCCGGTGGCTCAACTTGGAAGGGAGGGCCAAAATGAGCTCCTGGTCCACCGGCTAAAAGTGCGTGAAAGCACATTGAAGGCCATCGCCGCCCTTGCTGGGGGTAAGGAAGAATACAGAAGGGAGTTTGTCAATAGCAACTTGATGTCATGTATCGATGAGTCGCTTATGGAATATCCAAAGAGGCCACAGACGCCCAAGGAGCGAAGTTCTGAGAGGGCAGATGCTGGTTCCACCAGGAACGAGGAAACCCCAGGATATGGTGTCAATCCTGCCTCGGTGATCGCCGCTGGATGTCATGTTGTCAGGATGCTTTCTCGTTCAGTGGCCATATTGAGAACATGTCTGGTTGATCATGGGGTTGCCCTTCCTATCTTGCATCTCATGAAGCACCCTAATGTTAGCGTGCAAGTGGCTGCAACTTCTGCAATTTGCAACTTGGTTCTGGAAGTCAGTCCAGTACGCGAGGTGAGCCTGAAAGTTTGTTTACTTGAAGAAACGAGTCACTAATTCCTGCAGCTACTTCAAGAAAACGACGTTGTACCTATTCTCTGCGACCACGCCCACTCAGAAAACCCAGCTCTCCGCCTCAATGGATTATGGGCACTCAAACATTTTGTGGACGCTGTTGAACCTGAACTGAAGAAAGCGTGCTTGTCGAGACTGGGTTCACAGTGGCTGTTGCGGCTGATACGTGACGATACAGAGGATATGGCTTTGCAAGATGCAAGAGACGATGTAGACATGCAAGCATCAGACGAGAGACACCGATGGATTTACGGATCAAACGGAATGCTTCGAGAACTTAGCGCCGCCAACTCTTCAAAGCTTCGTCAAGTGGAAGACAAGCTCGCGGCCGTGCGAGAATCCGAGTTAAATCCGGTCAAGAGAGCACGAAACGATGATTTGGCGATCCAGGAACAGGGTCTGCACATGATCAGAAACTTAATTGGACGACCGAGAAGTGGGCAGTCGCCAGAAACGGCAAATGAAACGTCTGAGATGATCGATTTCCTGTTGCAGGAATTCGAGACTGCCGAATTCTTCAATGTCCTAACGTCAAAACTGAGGGCCAAGGTGTATCGGCCTTTCAGCCATCGACCTATGCTAACGGGCCGAGATGCCAGGGTGTTGCATCCTCAGGCTAAGCTCGTGGTGGCAGTATTGTACATACTGTCGCATATCGCGGCGAGTATCCCGCGACACCAACAAATGATCATCGCGCAAACGGATCTAATGAAGCTGCTTGCGCAGCAGGCTAACAGCAAAGATCGAGAAGTGCGGGTAGCTTTGTGTCATGTTATTATCAATCTCACATACAAAGACGACGACAGCGAGGGTCATGCGTGCGCTCTCCGAGCGTTGGAACTACGAAAGCTTGGCTTCTCTAGCAAAATGGAGGCTCTGACGAAGGGAGATGGAGATCTGGATGTACGAGAACGTGCTAAGACAGCAGTGTACCAGATGGAACAGGCCAGTTACTAGCTGGGCAGATACTTGATTACTACGGTACGCGAAGGTGGCAGCCAAGGCCAGGAAGTGGCGTTGAAAAAGCGTTGTAACATTGATATGGCAGAGCCACTACAGACAGAAAGGTGGTAGTGATTGTAACATATCTTGTGTTTTTAACATTAGCGCATGCATTAGTTGAGTAATAGTATTGATGGAGCATTCAGTATGGTATGGTATGACACTGTGCTGTATTGTAAGCTCACGGTCGCAAAGAAATACATACAGTCGCAGTTGCAGTTACAGTGACAATAATGAACGAATAGATGTTAGGCAGGGTGATATCATGGAATTAACGGCAGACAAGGGCCATCTGCCGGTGCTAAAAGTGCAGGGATGGTAATGGATGGGTGGTTGTGACTGACAGGAGGAGTTGCAAGGGTTCCTGAATGGACCGAAGCAAATTCATGACGAAAGGTCACTATGCAATGAGACGTGGAATGACACAGTGAAAAGAGAATGACGGCAATGGTATTATTTTGTTCACAGAACAATATCATCATTGAAAAGAAGACAAATCTCGATACCTCTGTGAGCCAAGACCCAAGATATGATGAGTATAAGCCAAGTCAGGTCAAGCCATACGTAGCACATTCATGTTGAGCGCGTGATGTACAAATAAAGATTGAAATAACCTTGAACGTTAATCGTTTCTAAGCATGTAGTCACTTTGACGTCAAAACTAAGGTAGTCCTTAGTTATAGTGCCGTCTTGGTAGAGAGGGAGGGGAAGATGCTCCGATGGAAATGGAAACTCTTTTTTTCTTTTCTTTCGGTTTCTACAGGGTCGAGACAACCATCACATCACATCACAGTCAGAAGGGATTGACTGCAGGGGTTCTTATCAAAACCACATGACACTCCCGGAAGCTACGGAATCATAACCAGCCAGATGTGACAGATAGTGGCATGACATTCCCATGGTGTTTTGCTTGATTGCAAGTGTAGGTCTATGTTACTGGTACATTTTTCTTAATCAAGAGGTAGATACAATGAATGACCTCATTCATGGCTTTGAGCTCTGACGTGGAATTGACGAACTGACGATGTAAACATACAATTGCTTTTCTTTTTTTTCCCTTCCTCATACGCTGTTTCGATGTAAAACACTCTGCCACGTCAACGGAGAAATAAAGTGCCTAAGTAAGTAAAAGGAAACAAAAATGCTTGGCTTATAAACTCATCTCGTCATGGGGATCGATCGCCAAGGAAGCTCTTACATACCCCAGTAACAATCATACAAGAGCCTCCTTGACTTTGTGCTGTATGTACCCGATACTCACCGCGACTCCTTCACGTCATTCCAACGTGGGAATCAAGTGCGACGCTTTACTTTGCTTTGCTTTATGACTGCTTCAGCATGTGGATGACCAATGGGAATGTAGTTGAAGTACCATGGCGACCTGAATCCGGAAGCCCAACTGGGCGTAGATTGGGTGGGACGTTTCTGGAGAGTTCTCATTAGGAATGAATGCCTTGTTTGGTTCGGGAGGGGAATCTCGAGATGGTTGTATGTGTGTTCCTGGTATATAAGAGTGTCGTCCTCCCCTTTCTTAGGCTTGTCTTTTCGCTCTTCATTAAGGAAGATCATAGTACAGAATACTGATATCATTGGCTTGGAGTATCTTGGCTCGTACACACTACTCAGTATCTATACCCAACATCAGTAATACCTTCAAGATGCCTGCCATCTTTGCACGAAACGATGCTCTCGACGTTAATCCCCAAGGGGGTGATGCTCGTCTCTCCGAGGCTGGTTCAGATTGGCTCTGGGCTGTGACGGCCCTATACCTCGTCAGCTTCGTACGTACTTCCTTTCAATACCTTCTTCATATGTGATAGCAATATACTAACAAGTACTTCCAGCTCGCCTACTTTGCCCTTAGCTTCAAGCCTCGCAATAACGAGAGAATCTTCCATTACCTCTTCACCATTGCCCTCTTCGTCGGCACGATCTGCTACTTTTCTATGGCCTCTGGCATCTCGTACTCGGTTGTTGCCACGGAACGTAACATCGGACGTGCTGTTTCTTATCAAATCTACTTCGCAAAGTATATCAACTGGGTTGTTGCATTCCCTATTGTTCTACTTGCTTTGGGTCTCATGAGTGGCGTGAGCTGGGCTACTATTCTATTCAACATCTTCCTTGCCTGGATCTGGTAAGCTGCCTTCATCTCTCATACTACCATTGACCTGCCAATACTAACCTATATGTAGGATCATCTCGTACCTTTGCTCCGCATACACGACCACCTCCTATAAATGGGGTTTCTACGGTTTTGGCACCTTCGCCTGGCTCATGCTCGCCTACCAAACTCTTCACCCAGGCCGCACCTCAGCCGCTCGCCTCGGTCTGTCTCGAGACTACCTCATGCTCGCAGGCTGGTTGAACCTGCTTTGGCTTCTGTACCCGATCGCCTTTGGTCTTTCAGACGGTGGTAACGAGATCGGCGTTACTCAAATGTTCGTCTTCTTCGGCATTTTGGATGTGCTCATGATCCCCGGTCTTGCCTTTGCCTTCATGCTCCTTTCCAAGCGCTGGGACTACGGCGCTCTGAATTTGCACTTTACTCAGTATGGTCGTGTCCACGCGGGACATGGTGGTGTCTTCCCCGAGAAGAGAGCTCCTGTCGCTGGTACTACTGCGCCTGGAACTACTGCTCCTGCGACTGGTGCGCCTGCTGTTTGAGGCATGAACACTGTCAACTATGCTTGGCTTAGCCATTAATGAAATTGCCTATGAGTTTGAGGCGCGAGGATGACTGGTTACAGGGACGCTCATTTAGATTATGGTGGAAGTAATGATGAAGTGAAGTGAAGTGAAGTGAAGTGAAGCTGGCTGAGCACGGTCTATGCTGGATTGTGTTTCAAGATACCCCTACCCTCTTTGAACGGGAGTTGGATACCCATTGGTTGTTGGAAATTACTGTATGTTATCTGCTAAGTTAATAATACTTAATCATGATTGCATGTTCTGAATTGCATGTCCATTTGTTTTGTATATTGTGCTGGATGTGTAGCACATCGGCAAGAACAACAGCGACGAAAACATGTCTCTTTACATGTTAACAGCATAAAATACGAGAATGCCCATTTTGTAAACAAACAAGGCATACATATCTATTACATCATCAACCATTGCATCGGTCACGATAAAGATAAATGCTTGTTCATCATCGAGTTGAGCTTACCCTATACTCGGAAGCCATTATTGACCGATGTCTCACATCGAAACTTCTCAGGACCAATGCATACCCGCAAGTGCATGCTGTCCTCATCGCTTCAATCAAATTGAGGCAAGTCTTTCCCTGCACAGAGGGATTGCCGTCACACTCCAAACGATGGATGAGCTATCAGCTTCGCTCTTTCGCGTGGACGCGATCATAAACTGGATAGGTGGTGTTCAACACACATGATGGCTCACTGACACTTTCCTACTTTTGACGGAGAAAAACGACAATAAGCGCCGTTAAAACACTAAGCCGGTCAGTCATTCTATTGTTCATAAAAGTTAAATGATGTTTGAGCTGAAAAACAGGTTACATCGGTCGACATGCTGTGGCTTGCGCTACAGCAGCGAGGGATGGGGAAAAGGAGCGTCGCGCAGCTTTTGCTGAGACATTCGCTCCGAGGAAAGGGAAACTCCTCATGTCAAATCCACGTGGAAATGGGCGCACTAGAAATTAGGAACTAAATTAATTACCAGGAATGGAAGATTGAGTTGAAAGATCGTGGCTTCATGACTAGCAAGTTGCTTTTTTTTTTTTTTTTTTTTTTTTTTTTTTTTTTTTTTTTTTTTTTTTTTTTTTTTTTTTTTTTTTTTTTTTTTTTTTTTTTTTTTTTNGGTCTTGATCAAAAAAACGGGCCGAAAATTTTTTTCGCGAGACGAGCTGAAGCCGAAGGCCTCCCGAGTCTTGTTGAAGCAGGGAGACTCAGACGTCAATTAAGAAACAATCCTCAGAAGAAAATAGTCACAAGAGATTTAGTAACCGATTGCTCAGTAGTTACAAAGTTACAGCAAACAAGACTGTGAAGTTGCTTGTGTGGGAAACAAGTTACCAGACAATCCAGTCTGGTATCACCTGTCAAGCTTGACGTCTCCCAGCAACTCTTCGGATAGATGCAGCACAAGTGACGCACTCATCGGCCCATTCTCATGTCTCTGTCCCACAGTGTGCAGCATGCCATGCCTGTCAAGCTGCGAATCTCTACCGTATCTCCGGCTACAGTACCCAAGTCGTGGGAGGACTGCCCCGACTTTGTGCAACGCCATGCAACAGTCACACACGGCCTCGTGTACTACTTTTGCAACTTTGCAACCAGAAACAAGTAAGAAGGGAGCCTTCTGTTGAACAAGGTCTTGCAGATCAGCAAACATGTAGCAAGCCGCAGACAAGCAAGCATAGGAAAGCCTTTCAACAGGTTCAGATCAGACACGACAGGAAAGACGAGTCTAGAAGTAGACAACAAACCTGCGTGCGTATTTCAGCAAAACATATTGTTGCATACCAGCCATGAGGAGTCTTGCATTAGACTGTTTCAGCCCGAATCCTTAAATTGCCTGGCCAGGCTTGCATTGGTCATAAGAAGCAAAACCAGGCTATGCAATACAGGAGAGCCACTCGTCTTGGAACTTATGGGAAGTTCCTCGTAAACGAATCGCTGCCAAATCGTCGTTCATAAGACTCGGGTTAAGAGAAGACGCCACAGCCTCAAATGGCGCTCTGCCATTGACATGGCATCGGTATGTGTAGGGGATAGAGTTGCTGTTGGCCAGTTGTTACAAAACCTGCCCAGGGCAGCACGTGGCGTTTCGATGTCGCCAAACCCGAAGCTCAAGCTCAAGCTCAAGCTTAAGCCACTCATTCATGACCTGCATCCTCGCATACATACCGTACGGGACAGAGCATGCGAGGAGTAGTAAATGGCGGGCTGAGAGCTGTCGACGGCCGCATAGAAGCGGTTGATAGACAGTGAGGGGGTCAACTCATCTCTCCTCTCCCTTTTGGGCTGCACGAGGCACTACTCGATGACAGATGAGACGTTATCTCAAGACAGCCCAGGTTTACCGTGTCACAACAAGAAAGCCGTCTGGTGCTTCCCATAAGAGGGGTAAGACACATACTGTACAGCACAGTAGAGGATAGTGCTGCAAAGTTAAGAGTCTCACAAGGGCTTTCGATGGACGTGGACGGTGAGACAGACAGTGGATTATGGCGTGTAATGGGAAGTAGCAGACGAAGCTTGCATCTAGAGGCAGAGGTAGAGACAAGAGTTGGTCTGTGTGCATCCATCACAGTAGACAATGCAGTCAAATCTGCAGTTGGTTTGGTTCATGAGCCTTGGTCTTGGGTCTTCTTCAACTGACAAAGGGTAATCAAGAAGAGGGAAGAGGAGGGAGGGAGGGCAAGAACCCGATCGACAGGTCAACCCGCATGGCGCAGTGTCGTGCCGCGCCATGTCTGAGGCAAACAAGCAGCCAACATACATCGGCAGTGTCGAATAGACCACCGCAATACAATATTTGCAGCCCTCAGCCTTGGGGAAAGACATGGATACGGGCTCGAGTATGTTCTAACGGTTGACGATCAGTCGGTTGGTTCCCGTGCCGTGCTGATAAGCAACGCTTGTTTCAGAGAACATGTCAATCAGAGCCTATCTCCGGACCTTGATACTATCCAGGAAGATGGATATGACATCTTGTCTAATTCAAGGTTTCCAGTTGGAATGCGGTGCGGGCCCTAGCATTTCTGTGCTCTGAAATTATCCTAGAGCTGACATTTCCAGGTACGTGTACCAAATGCGGTGCCCCGTGTATTCGGATAGCTCAACGGTACAGTACTATCGCATCTTAATCCAAACGAGAGAAAAGAGGCGGGGGGGAGATCCAGACTCCCGTAAACAGAATGTGTTGGTGGCGTACGGCAGATCAAGGCAAACATGCATACGTCTCGTCTCAGTGGGAAGACCAGACCAGACCAGACCAGACCAGCTGAGCTGAGGGGAGTTTGCGGGCGTTGAAAATGTCTGTACGAGAGGCACAGCAATGTAGTAATTCCACTTTCTCGGTGATAAACACAAGCAAATATTCTACAGTAGAAATGATAGATGGCAAAATGACAAGATATATTGTAGGGAATGGCAATGATAATCGTCAACTACCTACTAGGTACAGTACCTAACTAACCACCTACCTAGCAAGGCATTATCTGTTCGTCCCGCTCGGGCCGCTCCCCAGATCCGATGTACAGTACCTACTGTAAAGAAAATCCCCTAACGGCAACTCCAAGTCCCCATTATAACATGGGTGGGCAGAAAATGAATGAGCTACGGGGAATGGGAATGTCTGTGCGGACATGAAAAGAAGCATGATCTGATATGACCTTTTTATATTTTTCTGGGACTGTAATATCCGAGAGTACTCAAATTACAGGTCATGAAACTGAGAAGACGTCGAACCAACAAAGACGCACAGACAGACCACCTGAAAAGCTGAGACCATTCTACGTTGGATGGATACAGTAGCGCTGGAACGCTGCGATGCGAAAGATGCGCCCATGGCCGAGGACTCGGGATCTTTTCGACTCCAACTGCACAAACAATAAATATGACACAATAGATTTTGGCTTTTGAGGTTTGGGGGGGAATATTTGGGTTTGGTGAATGCTGTCAGCACATGGTGGCTAAAAATGACTGAATGATTGACGTCTTTGTAGCATATCGATGTGTATTGACGCCAGAGTCAGAGGCAAACACTGTCAAGTCTTTGACAAGGCATGACTTGTGAATCGCTCTTCTTGGCAAGGAACATGACTCTCATCTCTGTGGCCGGAGTCATCTCCGGGCAAATGTGACCCTGGACGTGGTATTCTGGTTAACCGATTGCTAGGTAGTCAAGTTAGGCGATCAAACTGGTGGGCAGATGAGCCGAACCTTGAGTGACCAGTCGGCTTTGGTGTACGACTGAAACAGAGCCAGTCCAGGGTCAGGTTCAGCGGTTACAGTGACCACTGCCGCTGGCGATACCTTCTGTACTGTACTATCCTATACTGTAAGGTGGTAGAGTGCAGGCAGTACCTACCTACCTAACCTAGGTACTAAGGTACCAAATCTTGAAACAGGGATGCATTCTGTCGTAATCTGGGCATGCTGGACCAAGCATTTGGTTTTGGGAGTGGGGCTTCTACGTAAATGCCGTGTCGTCGTGTCCACCTAGTTGGGCATACACATCGTACCATGTACTTTTCCCGCTGTCATTCAACGTGTCGAGACTTTAACGGGTGATGAATGGGGATATCCCTGCCTGCTGTTATCCTTTGATCTCTAGCTTGTTGCATCAGCGCTTGTGCATATGCACTGAACTGCATTGCACGACAGTGTTATTGCACAAACATAGAATAAGCCTATAAGGTCAAGGTTATTTGTCCAGTGTTAGTGTTGGTATGGCCAAGAGTTGAGTAAAGACCATGACCAGTGTTGAAGTGTCAGTATGTTTGGTGTTTGATACGAACGAATATTGTGGGTGGGTGATGATGGATGACCAAAGTACAGTGTCTGTGACCCTCCAGCACGGTAAGGCTCAGGACCGTCATTCACTCACAAAGTGAATCGAATTACGTGAGGAAAGAGGAGACATTCAATCTTCCTTCCTTAGCCCGGATACTTGAGACAGAAAGGGTTTAGTGTCGTGAGATCCTTGAGGGTTCCCGTGCACCGGGTCCTGCATCCCGCATGTATAGCTTGACGCTAACGCAGAGATGCGGAGCAGTAATACTACACTAGAGCCGAAAAAAAGAAAAGCCTCGATTTTCAGTGACTGGATGTTCACTTACTGTCTTTCCGGGATGACGTTCAGAAAATGGAGACTTCAAGACTTTAACCATCAGCTCAGTCAGACCCAGATTTCGAGTCAGAAGCTTGAAATCCTAAAACCAAGCGAGATAATGAGCGATAGCACATCACTTCAGCTCGGGACATTTGTGGTCATATTCGGTAGTGGAATCATAACCACCAGATAGCACACATACTGGGTGGTAATTCCTGTCGTATAATGAGACATGGCGCACGTTATTCATTTAACACAAGACTCTTCTTCACAACTCGGCACCCGTTTACCCGAACTCGTGCATAGCATACCTAGCATAGCACAACGCATCCGCAGGATCTATGCAGATGCACTCTCCCTCCCTCCCTCCTAACAGCAGAGATTTGCAGCATGGTTTCTTCTTTTCAATCGATCATAAAAAATAAGACGAAAAGGAAAAAAAAAAAAAAAAATCCTTTCCTTTTCTTCTTGTCACCAACTTGCTTCTCGTGTGCCGTGTCTCCCCACTGTGGTTGGTTGTCTGGCTTGTCTCCCCCTCCCACCTTACAGCAACAGCACCACTCACGTCGAGTCTTGGCGATGCCACTGCAGTCCTCGCTTAACTGGGCTGGGGCTGGCTGGGAAGCATGCCGCCTCCGTTGATGCAACTGTGATAGGTCAAGTCAAGCCAAACCAAGCTGGGCACCAAAAATGCCCTGCCCACTGAGAATGACAATAAAAATGACAACGAGATGTGTTGCTGGTTGTCACCCCGGAGCACTTGGCCCCTTGGGGCACGTATTCCCGTTGCCGAACGCGGGTTACAACGCTGCCGCAGCACTTTTGTCTGATATATCTAGAATAAGGGATAGCAAACGAGAGTAAAAGTGTATAATTTGCCATGCTATGTTATAACCCGAATTCCATATACGCAACCTTTACCTCACATAATGACCCTTTTCTTTCCTTGTGTGTCTGAACAGGTCACTGCAATTTTACCGGTAGAAACTCGAAGGAATGAAAGTGCTGTGCTGTACAATAAGTAGTACCCTACATACAGTACCTAGGTATGGTGACGCCGCTGATGGTCCCTTCTCAGCTGAGCTATCTTACCAGAATCGATTAGGACTAGTCTAGTTCTCCCCCCCCAAAAAATCCACGAGACTTGGCACTTTCACGAACTGAACTCTAATCGAAAAATGCCTACCTAGGTAAAGTACACTGTGCCACGAGGGGATCAACAATAAAAGCCCTGGTGAGTAGGAGGAAAAATACCAACTCTATTTCCAAATACTAGAAGCAGTTGTCCTTTTGTTGTTGTTGGTGGTGTTGAAGTTTCAATTCTGTTCTCGGATCCTGGGTCTTCCCGTCCCGTCTCGCCTGCTTTTTCCAGTCCGAATTCCAGGGCGCGCGCGTCGTAGATTTGGAACCAACCAACAACATCATCTCATTGGCTCGATCCTCCCTGTCCCGTCTCCTTGGCTGTGGACGAACACCCCCCCTCGAAACCGAATGGACCCCGAAACTTAGGCCACTCAGGACGCTGAGGTGCCTTTTTAACAGGGCGGTTCCAGCACTGTTCTTGGGCCTTTTGGGGGCCCCGAGTCAGCTGCGGCTGGGCTAAGCTGGGCTGGGCTGGGCTGTACCAAAGCCAGGCTCCTGGGCCTGGTTAGCCTGTCTGGCATTCATCGAACAAGGAATTGGATCCAGCCACTCACCAGCGGATATCTTAATCCCTGTCCTGACACCTCCTCCCATCCGTCTTTTATGAATGGTGAGGTGAGGTGAGGTGAGGATCATCATTCTTTTCGCTCTCTCGCGTTCTTTGATCTGTCCGAATGCTTATGTAGTTTAGCTTATCTTAGCTTAGTCTTGTCTCCTTCATCTCATCCCTCCCGTCGTCGTATTTAGAAACATCTCCGCCGTTGTATATCTTCAGTCAGTACTGTAATAGAATAACAACAGCAGCAGCAGCAACGTCTGTATCCGCTGCATCTACAACTCATCCATTCGTTGTACTCTCCTGCATCGCATCGAATCTGCACAGTACCGTCCGTCGGGAATTGTGCTGTATCTTCGCCTAACTGCCTGTGCTGTGCTCTCTGTCTGTCTGTCTGTATCTGTACAGTCTCCACTCCACTCCCATCCCATCCCATCCCATCCAAACCCAGTCCAACTTCGGCAGGGCTTGTCCTGGGTCCTGGGCTGTTTCTCTTGTCCCTTTCCCTGAACTCTTACCTTGCTAAGAGTTAGCGACATACGCTATTTGTCTCGCCTACGGATCTTAACCTATTCCTTTTCAACGGCCTCCGCCCCCGGTCTCTCGCTTCCACCATTTCTTCCCCTTCTCTTCTTCCCGTCTTCCCCCCTACTGTTGCTATTACTGCTACTATTACCTACTGCTACCTACTTCACCTTTCCTGCTCCCACTTTACACCAATTCTCGTATGTCGCGTTGAAGACCAGCCTCTCTCTCTTTCATCTCTTCAACACGTCTCTTTTCAATTACGGTCGTCGCCCTCCGTCCGTTCTTGAATTGATACATCGTCAGCAACTGCAGTCGACCCGCCGACAATCTTAATTAATTACGTCTCATATTGAGGGTGAGTTACCAATCAGACATGCACCTCCAACGTCTCAAAGCCTCTCGTCTCTCAACCGTTTGACGATTAATTAAATTTTCGCTCAATACCGGCCGTCTGGTTTTATGCTTCACATGCATGACCGTTGCTAACAATTTTTGACTTCAAAGGCTTACTTAACTTCATTTCTCAACCGTTCTTTACATCGGCGCGCCCTCACGCGCCTCACTAATATTCAAGATGGCGACTCCTTCCGTAATTCCCACGAATGCCAGTCGCGATACTGTCGCCAAGCTTCACAGAGTCACAAGAGGAAACCGCAGTCTCTGGTACCTGATGACTGTCCTGCAACAACCAGAGCGAGCCCGAGCCTGCGGTTCTGGCATGAAGGGTAAGCCCGCTTATGTCTTACAAGATGCATATGCTTTGATGCATCTCTTACGTATGACTTGAGTACTGACTTTCTGTAGCCAACAGTGACCGCCGACCCGTTGATCCTCCCCCTGTTGTCGAGCTTAGAATTATTGAAGGCCTCACTATAGAAGAAGGCAAGGACATCACATTCGATTACAATGCCAACTTCTTTCTCTATGCCAGTCTCGAGCATGCCCGCCAAATCGCTCACGGCCGTGTCTCGACCCCCGCCGCCAACAACCCACCTATTCTCACTGGTGTTCCTGCCTCTGGCATGGCCTATCTCGACCGTCCATCCGAAGCCGGCTACTTCATCTTCCCCGATCTTTCTGTCCGCCACGAGGGCCTATATCGCTTGACCTTTAGCTTGTTCGAGACCACCAAGGAGGAGCAGGACTTCGATATCCAACCTGCCGATGGCGATCTTCCACCTGGTGTCGACTTCCGAATGGAGATCAAGACTGACCCCTTCGCTGTCTACAGCGCCAAGAAGTTCCCCGGTCTCATGGAGAGCACACAGCTTAGCAAGACTGTCGCCGATCAGGGCTGCCGAGTTCGAATTCGTCGTGACGTCCGTATGAGGAAGCGCGACAGCAAGTCTGGCGGTAACAACAACAACAACAACAATAACAACAATAACAACAATAACGGTGGAAACAACGGGTTTGAGCGTCGCGAGGAAGACTTCGGTCGTAGAAGGACTGTTACTCCCGCAGCTGAAGACCCCCACGGAATTCGAAACCGATCTCAAAGTAACTCGAGCGAGCATCGAGCTCCTTACCCCGACGCTTCTCGCCGACCTTCGATGGTAGAATCATATCCGCACCCACCACCTCCTTCCTACGACTCGACCCCTTCGGCTTCGCGTCACCTTTCTTTCGGCGGGCCATCTGCTCCTAAGTATCCGGCACCTCGACAATATGCCCACCAGCCTGGTCTGCAAATAACGCCCGTCTCTGCCAATGGCTCTTACCCTCCTGCCGCTCAGTCACCATATACCAAGACTGATGCGCCATACGGCTACGTCAGCCGTCACATCCCGCCCTCGTGCCCTTCGCCCGCTCCGTCCGTCAATAGGGATTTGTACGACCGCAGACAATCCACCAGCACCTATGTTCCTCCTTCTCCATCAGTTTACTCTGCCGAGGGCCACTACCGTCGGGACTCCCAGCCGTCATACCCTCCTACGCCCGCTGCTGCTCCTCTTCCCCGACTGATGAACAACGAGTCATCTCGCGGATCCCTCAAGATTTCTGCCCTGGTTGAGCCAATGCCTATTATCGAGCCTCAGGTCGATCCTCTCCCTGAACTTCCTCCCGTCAACGTCGGTGGTAAACGTAAGCACGAGAGCGTCTTCGCCCAGAGCACCAGACCACTTCACAACGGTCAAAGACAAATGGATCCCCACTACGGGCGATCTCACCGTGGCTACAGCCCTGACCACGACCAAGGCTCTTACTCCCGAGCCGACGGCCAGATCAACGTTATCCAATTCAACAAATATGAGTACTAAACACCAACATTCATACTACTTGACTAGAAGGGCAAACCGGCGTTCTAGTGTTGTGTATTGCTATCTACAGGAGGACGGTGGGATGATGGAAGATACATGAGCGACAATGTTTCGGAGTTCAGGCGCAATTGACGTGAAATCAAGTCATGGAAATGAAGAGTGAATATGGCACCAGACTTGGGTTGTCTTGGACATCAAAGAGATTTTGCATCGTCATTCATCTTGGATCATGGAAAGACTTTTGGTCCCTATGATCATAAAAATGACATTCACATACCACGACATCTTTTTTCTTTATCTATTTACATTGGTCTACTTTTACTTTGAAGAAGTCGTCACAACGATGCTTTCATTCTTGTTAATCTCATCACTTTTGGATCTGCCTTTTTCTCTGCTGTTGTGAAAATTTGTTATGTTAGCTTATGACAGCGGGCTTCGCGTGTTGCTGCTTGGCTACCAGGATGAACCCGGCGTGACTTTTTGTGTTAAGTCGAGGCGAAGCCATGAGAGAGCCTTTGTTAGTTAGGTTTTCTTGATGGGGGCTGTTGAGATTTTGTCAAAATTAGGACATGAGGTTGCTATTTAACTGCAGGAGTTGCCAACACGAACTCACAATGTTTTGAACCACTCGATGAGACAAGCCTCTGAAACTAGTGACTGTAATTTGCTGTAAAAAACAAAGACGTGAAGCGTCTCAAACCCTCGACCAGATATCCATGTCAACTGTGAATAGCTGGATCGATATGACTTGTGCAAGGTCCACCGACAAATCTATTCTCATTACAGAGTACATTCACCACAATGAGAGAAGAACCGAGGCTATATGTACTGATGGAATGGATAAGATATGCGTGAGTGTGGGGATAAGAGGTGAATATAGTTATTCCAGCTCAACGATGGAACTTGATGTTAATGAACAACCAACAACCAGGTCACTGCTGGACTCGTAATCGACGATTGGGCGTTCTGTCTAAAACAAAAGGGAATTTAATCTCCGTTTTGGTGCTTTTCAGTTCGATTTTGTTTCCACTTTAGGTAGTCCAGACAGTCGAGTATCCTTGCACTCTTTCCCATTCCAAGGTCAATGCTTCACTAACGCTGCAGGTACGTTGCATCCCCCGCTCCTTCCCCGTTGCCGTGGTGAAATCACGTGGGCGATCCAGATTCAATATCAACAAACCATCTCCAGGTCCTACCGCCGCTATCACTTTTGCAGATGCACTCACACTCATGGATGCGCGCAGCCGTCCTGTTTACATACTATAATCAGCCACGTTTTCTTATCTCCAAGCCGTTATGCCGTCTTGACTTTGAGCCCATCATTCAACGTCTTCCGCACCCCGACGTAATCGTGCTGCTTTAAGCTCTTATAACGTCCCCAACTTATACGCCATTATTCAATCCATATCCGTATACACATACGTACACAACCAAAAACTTCCTTTATGGGTCGCCCGAAACCTCGCCGCGCGTTAAGCGCGAGTCGGTTTCAGGAAGGCTCCATGAACGACAGGACCTCTGCTGCACCACCGGTTCAGTTTCTGGGTCCTGAAGAGCTCGCCGCCCTCGAGCGACCCGCTCTCACACATATCAAATCCAACAATCCCCGACCGATGAGCGATGACTTCTCCGACAAGCAGGTCAAGAAGGGAAGGCTTCTAGGTCAGGTTTGGGATGAAGTCCGAGGTCGATTGGGATTCAGAAGGGACAATGAAGAGGATAGAGGCTTGAGAAAGAGGTCGCGCAGTCGCAAGCGGGATCAGGATGACTATCGTGGGAGGGAGGGAGAGCGAGAAGATGTTCAGATGACCGATATGTCAGAACCGAAGACTAATGTTGATCCTTCAAGGGACGACATGCCCAGTCGAGAAGAGATATTGGCCAATTATCACCATCTAATGGCGTCTGGTTTCTTCTCTTCCCATGCTATTCAATCTACTCGCCAACCACCACCTGGCTCTGTACAGCAAGCAGCGCAGCAATTGGCCGCTCCTCCATCTAACCTTATGGATGCCCTGTCTCGAGTTCCCTCATCTCACGGTGTAGCTCCACTATCACCCACTCACAAGCCACCCGCACCACCTACAGAGCCCAAGTCGCCCTCAAAAGCCAAGTTTCCCCTCAAGCTACATTCACCTCCAGGCAACCCAGGAGCTGCTACATATGAAGAGCTCGTCGCCTCTGGATTCTTCACCCCTCCGCTATCAGCGGGCGCCTCACCACCAACGCCTTTCGGTGTTGCTCCAGCCCCAGCTGTACCTACTGGCGTAATGTCGAGAGATTACCTTCAGCCACCTCGTCAGACTCGAGGTTCACGCACAGGAACCCCTTCGACCTCTTGCGCGGCCTCTCCTATCCAGTCGCCAGCGAGTGTCTCATCTAGAGGAACTAAGCGAGCTGCAGCGGATTCCAACTCGGACGACGAAGCAGGGGCCGGTGCTCGCGATCCTCCTACCCCGAAGAAGAAGTTGCGCAAATCTTCCTCTCGAGACATTGGCTTGCCAAGCTTGCGAAACGTTGCATCCCGTCGTAGCCTGCTCTCTTCTCGACGTAGTGTGTCGGGGCCCCATGGATCTGGCGCTGGCAAAGACTATAACAATCTTGCCCGCCGAGTCCTCGGGCGTCTACCCGGAGCTGGCGGTCGGGGCTCTTTCGACTCGGACCGTCGCGCAGGTTCTCGACCCGGCTCTGCTGCTAGGAACAGCACCGATGAGTCCAGATCACCACTGCAGGAGGTTCAATACGCTCGAGTTCTGCGTTCACGCAAAATCGCCGTAGAAGAGCCCCATGCTGTACCCGGTGCTAGCAAGGGTATCCCGATGGTGCCTAACATTCCCGAGAAGTTCGTCTTGCACGACAACTGCGAGAACATTGCCCCGGCAGTGCGGTCTCGCTTTTAGTTAACGAAGAAGGGCAACTTTTACTCTTTGAGCATTGACGATTGACATTCAACAGAACGCAGGATACCTACGACAGCACAGCGGATAACGGCAGTGGTGAGATGGAAAGCAATCAAAGTTTGCTTTTGCGCTCTGCAAGCGACGGACGTATGGACGACCCTTGGATGACGCGGCCACGACTCTTGTTTTTTGTTTCTAGTTCTTCTTTCAAGGTGGAATTGTTGTTAGATATCCATGATGACATGCGACATGACTGAACTTTTTTTGTCTGACGTCTCCTATTCTCCTCGTTGGTTGGATAGGATGGACTTCTTTTATGCTTTGGGGTTATGTACTTGCGCGGAAGAAATAGTCTTTGAGGAGGAGGGGAATGGTGATGGAAAACGTTCAGTGTCTTTGCGATTGGGATGAAATGCTTAATGGGAAATGGGGCGTTTGAGGTTTTGTTTTACATGATGGTATTAACGACGATTTCCCCTCCATATACTGTTTTTGCCTTACGTATATAAAGTGAGATAGGTGTTTTACGGTGATTTGACTCGTTTAATATAATCATACTGTGAAATCACTCTTTGTTGATTCAGCAACTACCGCCTTTAGTAGACGCAAGTACCTGTTATGTGACGAACCAATTCACTGGGAACGGACATAAAAATGACAATGCCAAGACTATTCATTTCGTCTTGAAACCTATACATATATATATATATACATACCGCTGCCGCTATTCCATCCATACCGTACCTATCTGTAGCCCAAACCCAGGAACAGAACAAACACCACTTATTTCCTCCCCATCTTCCCCACAGACTTCCAATTGCCTGATACAAAAACAAAGTCAACGTTCCCATACATGTCCTCTATTGCCCACTCGTGTTCCCAGGAAACACCGTCCCAACACTGAACTTGCCTGCATATCAAGTTTTCTTCCCAAACTGCTGAGCCTCAACCCAACGAGGCTCAGATAAAGGGCAAGAGTAAAAAAGTAAACAACATTTATCGGTCGTCAAAGGTAAAACAGGTAATGATAGACGCCGAAGCCATAAAAGAGTAAAAATAGTAAAAAGAGAGAGAGAGAAAAGGGTATGCTATGGATTTATGTGACAAGTGACAAGAAACAACGTCATAAAATCGTATCAAACTTCGACGACCCGTTCGATCTGGTCTGGAAGATTGTGCTGAATAAGCTGCTGAGTCTTGCTGAGCCCGTTATGGTATAGAGATCGAACAAAGGCCCAAGCGAAGGTGAAGAGCCAAGGGAAGTAGCTGTACAACATGGCGCAAATCATAACGAGAAGCAGAGGAATCTTTAGGTTGGTTAGCTTGGGGCCTGGTCTAACTAGAGTTGAGTGCAATGTGACTTACCCAGATGAAGAAGAGATTGTGGTCACTACTAATTCTCTTCATCTTTACTTCGTGTGCCCGGCGGAATTGCTCTTGCTGCTCCTTGGTGATGGCGTTCTTTCGGCCAATCTTGAGAACTCCTGGCTCTTCTATTCTGGCCTCAGTAACCTCAGTAACTTCGGTGACCTCCACAGACTCAGCCTCGACCTCCGTGATAGTAGACTGGTCGAACAAAGCCGCGCATTTCTGATCAGCCTCGGCTTCCACGGCGGCTCGAGCAGCCGACGCTTGTTTGCGGTCAAGCTCTTCGCGGGGATATATTTCCTCATAAGCCGGGGGTGCCGACACGCTGGCCTTGGGCGCAGAGTCCCACCAACGTTGAGGCTGCTCGCCTTCGGGTCGAGGTGCTGCCATGCCTGGCATGAACTGCTGGACCCGTCGCATGAATGGTGCTTGGTAGTCGGGCATATTAGGCAATGCGGGCATTTGGGGAAAGTGCGGTAGGTTCTGGAACTGCACAGCAATTGACTGCTGGAATTGATGAAGTTGCTGTTGAAAGTGCTCCTTGAGTGCGGCTGATGCAGCAGCCATGGCTGTTGCAGGAGGAGCAAGTTCTTCCTCCAATTCTCCAGTCATTCGGCGGCGAAGGTTAGGCCGTTCGCGGTCTTGCCTAAAGCCACTGGGTCTTCTCATGCTCAAATGATCATTCTCATCGGGATCTTCATCATCAAAGTCCCCAGACGTGTATTCGGGACTCTCTTCACTTGAATCCGGTGAAATAGGTTCGTCATGAGTATGAACCTTGGTCATAGGCTCCCAAAGCGATCGAAGCGACGTGGCACTACTAGCTCGGCTGTGCATAGAACCACCACTGCTACGAGAGCGAATATGACGTTCAGAGCGGCGGATGGTGCGCAAGACGGCACGCGACTGAGCAACATCAGCCGCAGCAAGACCAGATTCGCTTCGAAGGGTGGGGTCAGCACCATGCAGCATTAGTCTTCGTACAATCTCAGCGTGGTTATGGATCGCAGCGATATGTAGAGGTGTGAAGCCACCCTTGTCCTGAGCATTGGGGCTGGCACCTCTGGCCAACAAAGCGGCGACGAAGCGGTGGTAACCCAATGAGCAAGCGTGATGAAGCATGGTGTGACCGGTAGATCTCTTGAGATCCAGGCGGGTTCTATGCGTGCTGTCATCCAGATCAATAAGATCCAAGCACTTCAAAAGTTGCGATTCGAGATGTGCATAAGGAGCGTGGCTAAACATCTGACCTCCCGATGAGGGGCCGCCTGCAGAACCACCAGACCAAGCTGACGAGTTATCATCCAAAATTCTTCGGGCAAGATCCTGGATATCCATCATATTACCAGACATCTTGTTTCCAAGTACGGATAAGGCGAGTCTGATCAGCTTTTCCTCATTGTCGTCGACATATTTGAAGAATGGAGTCTGCTTGCCCATAGCAAATGTTTGCGCAGCTTGCGCGTTCGGGTGCTTGAAAGTAACAGGAACGGGTCCCACCACAGGCGAAGGGGGCAATAAGCAGACAAGTGAGGATTCACCCCAGAATGTAGTAGTTGTGGCCTTCTGGTTGCCAAACCAGACTTCAAGTCCCTGGAAGAAGGCAGCACCTAAAACAGTAACTTCAACACCTCCGATCTTCGGACCTTGGTTAGGAATAATCTTGTGGATGACGGGAGGTGCTCGCGTCTGGTTCACGCCAATAGGCACGGTGAATAAGCTGCTACTTAAATCCTGGGCGAATTGGTTTTGAGGGTTGGTGCCCACGCCATTTCGAAGTCCGTTCGGGCTAGGAGCCCGACTTGGATGACCTGAAGCAGGAGCAGAGTAGAGCTGGGCCATTGCCAAATTGTCCATGCTGGCGGAGCGATTACCGGGAAAGAATCCTGGCTGGTCATTGCTGCTGGGTGTAGGAGGACCGGTAGCGAAGACCATTGATTGCTGTCCGAACAACGGCTCAGCCTGAGAGAAGCCACCGAGGTTAGGAGTGAAGGGAGATGTGGCGTTGGGTAGCTGGGCTGCCTGGGAACCTGGCGAGGGCGTCGTATCCAGGCGGGTCATGGTCAATCCATTAGGTACTCTAGACGAGCTCGACTTTCTCTTCTTGGTTATCGGACCACCAAGTGTTGGGGAAGCAGGACGTGAGAGCATCCGGCCACCAGCGCCAGTCGGTGTCGTGCTGGACATGGAAGATTGATATGAGGCCTGGCTATTTCTGTGCATGTTGGAAAGGTCGCCATTAGTTGGTGACATACTAAAGGCCCCGTTAGGAGTGGGTGGTAGAAGAGCACTGGCGTCAATTGCGGCTTGAGGGACGGGTCCTGGCACAGAAGCTTCAGGAACGCCTGACTGTTGTTGAGGTGCAACTTGGGCTGGTGGGTGAGTCTTATGATCATCAGTAATCATGATTGCTTTGGACATTGCTTGAGCAATGACCCTATCCTCGAAGTCCTTGATGGTGAAGATGACATTGAATCCAAGCTTTTCGCCATGGTGTCGACAGTAGCAGGCAATGCGCATCGGGGCATCTACTTGCATGGCAGCAGACGGCTCCATCGGGTTGTTGGCAGGCTGCCATTCCTTGATTTCTTGCGTGTTGAAGACAATCACACGATGTTGCTCATCCTGTTGCCAAACCTCTTCCTCCTCAGGCTTCTTGACCTTCTTTCTAGCAGCGCGCTTACGTTCTCGAGTTATGCAACCTGCACAAATACGTACATCGCCACCCTTCTGAGGAGTGTTTTCATCATCGTTATCAGGAGGGAGATAGCGCTGAGGATGAGAGGCAGCACGCTTGAGTGCGTTTTCCCTTCTGCCAGGTTCATCCATAGCACTCGTGCATACCAAAGACACGAACAATTCGAGCATATCTGGGGATTTCTTAGGCGCTGGTTTTGCTAGTAGCTTGGGCTTCGAAATGGTGTGGGGTGGCAGGTGCAGCTTATTAACTCCAGGGGGTATTGGAGACAATAGCATCTTGATTGGGATCTGAGTCTCGACCCTGGACTTGAATGGCGTGGGTAAAATCGTCAGCTTGTATTGCTGCCCACTAAAGTTGAAATGCGTGGGCATGTTCAAGTGCTGAGGGATAGCCATAGGCTGGTTCATCTGACCGCCAAAATGCATAGGCAAGACATCGGGTGCAGATTGTGCAGTCACGTCGTTTGTGCTTGGCCATCCCGATCCTGCTCCATTCGCAACCCTTGAGAAATCCACGGGATTGTGGGGTGAGGGCGAATTGAACATGGCCGCTGGAGAAGGATCTTGGCTCATGATCATGTTGTTGGACATGGGCGAAACTTCACGCGATCCCGTTGTTTTTAGTGCATTCATTGCTGATGAGACAGAGTATTGCTTTAGGTTTGTTAGTCAGTTGTCGATTAGTGCTGGAATTCCAATGATGAGATGCACATACTGATGGAGCTTTTTGGTGGCCTTGTGTCTTTTTCCTCTTTGGTGTTGCATCCTTAGTGAAGCCATGCGGATTGATGGTGGGCATCGGAGGTGATGTGACTGAATTTTCGCCATTTGGACTACTAGATGCGGTGTCGAAACCATAAGGGTGGTCGAGAAATGGTTCGTGGTGATCGGCAAAAGTATACATGTTATCCAGGGCTGTGTCAGCATCGCTGCGCCCGAATGTAAAGGCAGAATCGTCTTCATAATTAGAAAAGTTAGCTTGCCCCCATTCCATCTTAACATCATCATCATCCACCATCATGTCAGCTGCGGTCACAGCCGCTTTGGAGGATGTCCGACTGGTAGTGCGTTTGGAAGAAGCCGACTCGGACGACGAATCTTGATAGGAGCCGTTCGGAGAGTCAGGGAAAGTTGTTGAGTTCAAGTCTGAAGGCGCAAGGAATCCTTTAGTGTCCGATCCGCCGAGCGTTTCAATTGTTTGAAGGGTGTCTGGGCTATTAGAATTGAAGTCGAGGAATTCTGCCAAATCTCCATCGGAAGAAAAATTGTTGTAATCGCCGCCCGACATAGCATCACCTACGATGACAGGGCTGCGGCGGCCAGTAGGAGCGGGTGTCATGACCAGCGAATAAAGGCTGGATCGTCCCGTAGGCGCCGAAGGACGATGGGGACGAAGTGGTGATCGGGCAGGTACAGTTGGTTTTGGTGTCGCAAATCTGGTAGGTATCGCGCGGGGGAATCGTGAGGGAAGTTCAAGGCATTGACACAAGCAGTTTCAATTGAATTCCGTATGTGTACGGCGTTGCTGATCGTAGGCGATAATCCGAAAGAGTGGTTTTTTTGGTCGGGAGTAGATTGCGTTGCTGACGAATATGGGCTTCAAGTCGATATTGGATCTTTGGAAATGCGTAGTTGTTGGGGCAGGAGTTCAATATGGATGGGAGAACCCCTAGAGCACGCGAACACAAACGAAACGCAGTGGCGGGCAGATCCAGGTCCCGGTCGGTCAGTGCAAAAACAAGACCGGACGGTCAGGGTCGTCTGCTGCCAGATACGGTAACGTTAACCCCTGGTCGAGATGCGTGTTCGCAGGAGAAAAGGTGTGTAGGGCGAACGGTCCGGAGAGTAACGAGACAATTACAATATTCGTATAGACAGAGAAGTTTGGACGGGGAGGGATAATGAGAAACTGGACAGAAAACAGGCCTCACTCGATGAGATGAGAGGCAAAGAGATGGTTGATGGAAGCGCCAGACGGTCTGGGCTAGAGGCTTGTCTTGTCTGGTCTTGTCTCTTGGGTAAGGGAAAGTGGATTGGCTACCTTAGCTTCGTGGGTTATGGGTTGTGGTTGTCAAGTTTGTGGGCCGTGACTACCTAGGCTGGCTGGCACTGCATATCGCCTACTCTGCAGAGAGAGGGCTGGACTTTCTTCTTTCCCTTGAGTCTGTCTGGTCTAGTCCCCTCTTGCCGAGATAAGATGAATGATTGTGGGAAAGTAAGTGTGTGTGTGTGCATACGTACCTACGTAGGTACCTAAGGTAGGTACCTACTAACATCCATACCGTATGTATGATGAACGTGGAGTCTTGGGTTGGAAGGGGAAGTGGTGTGGTTTGTTTTACTTAGGTGGTGATGCAGCCTGTGGCGGGGGTTGGCGCTGTACCTACAAGTAGGTGGTTTGGCCCATAATTGGATAAGTGGAGCCGTTGTCGGCGCGAGACAGTGCGGTTGAGGTGATCTTCACACACGGCGGATGCCAGCTTATTGCAAACTCCGTACAGTATCAGACCGGATCGCGCACGTATCGGGGCGTATGCACTTCCGCATCCCGTTCCTCGCAGACCGGTCACGATCGCACAGTCCCTGCGGAATACGGGCGTGTATCAATCTCCATCTGGAGATACTCGGTTTTGATATGTACATACAGTTGTAGATCTAGGGTCTTCCAACACACCGACACACTGATTGACACAGTCTGGTAGCAAGGCGGCAGATGGAGCTGATGATGCAATTTTAACCTAGGGAAGTACTGTAAGTTAATAGAGGCTCTGAATCATATTTTCGGCTGAATTCAATCCGTTTGTCCCCCAAATTAACTTGACTTGCCTTACTTGCTAGCAAGATGCGATTTGCTATAGTACTGGCTCTAATGTACAGTGCTAAGGCTAGAAGCGGGGAATCTCTAGTATAGATCCTTGCAGGTTTCGACTCAACTTCATTAAAAAGAGGACAGACAGACAGCTAGAGAGGCCTCGCGTATTACGCAAGCTGTGACTCTTACCAGATGAACATGCTATATTGTGCCATATGCTAAATTACTGGAAGCTCATAGAAGGGCCAGCCTGGCTTCATCCCATCAGCTACGAATACGGACCAAGAGAATAAGGACCGAGCGAGTCCGATGAGACGACGATGACAATGTTTCGTTAATTAGTTAGGTTCAGTGCGCCGTGCACTTTAGCTTCCAAACGATCCAATGATATGCCTCGAGAAATCAAAAGTCAGCTTCTAGTAGGAATCAACTGGTCCCTGAAAGACGATGGATGGACGGTGTTCCAGCGGGTTGTTAGTGTTAGTGGACACTGACTGACGCCCGGGTGTCCATGCGCCTCCAGCGAGGGGATTAGGATGGTGCTATCTCGTGCCCAGACAGTTGGATCTTGATTGCAGATAGGCCAAGTATACTTTGCAGTAGCTTTCCTCTTTTCACGGAAACAAGACAAGAAACATCCAGGCTCTTTGCAAAGTGGAGTTTGAGACATTGATGGAGGTGGGCTGAAGACATGTCCTCCACCAAGTAAAAAAAAAAAAAAAAAAAAAAAAAAAAAAAAAAAAAAAAAAAAAAAAAAAAAAAAAAAAAAAAAAAAAAAAAAAGACCCTGTAGATCCAGCCCAGTTCACTTCAGTTCAATCGAATCGAATTCTGCCCAATCCGGTCCAATAATCCCCCTTGCCATTCCCCTGGAGACTCCAACCAAGAGCACAGGCGAATCACGATGATTCAAGCCTCAATCGCAACATAAGAAGAAAAAGAAAGAAAAATTGCTTCTCCAGGTAAGGCTTACATACCTACCTACCCTCCCCCCATGCGGTACGTATATTCTGCATTACGACAGTGATGTTCTGATCTGTGATGCCTACCTTACCTAGTACCTTGTACTGTAATGCACACTGCCAAACTGTTCCTGTCCTCGTTCTCGCATCGTTACTCGTCCCGGCTTCCGCGGCCTAGCTTTCCCCAGCCTATCTTTTGCGTAACGATCCCAAACAGGAAATCCAGACATAGGTACCTTACAGTAGGTACACGAGAGGAGAGCTCAACAAACTGCAACTCCCCTCCCTGGTCATCTTATTTTCAGCTTGGCCTGTCTGTTCCTGCCTTGGCCTCTCGTATCATCCGCAGGGTAGAAGCAGCAGAGCAGAGCAGGGTTGTGATGACGATTGACGCAGGGGAAACAGGATTAAGCCTCTATCAAGAGACAGATTGATCTTTTGCCTCTATCAGATTCTGCTTTTATCAAAAAGGTTTCAGTTACAAGACAATAAAAAAGAAAATGTGTCGGTCCTGAAAGTCTTGTGCTTTCCTTTTTTTTTTTTTTTTTTTTTTTTTTTTTTTCTTTTTNTGGATTAGTGATAAAACCTCGCCGAAAATTTGCAACTCTCCATATGGTAAATGTGGTGCTGCAAAGTTAAGCCAAGTAATGCATGTCAGTAACGGGAGATAAGAAGATATGCGTATGTTGGTGATAACCTCGACTCTCCTTTGTCTTGGACTTGCATTTCTCTTCATATTCTAGATTTCTTAGACCGCCACTTATACCACGTTGGTCCTGTTTCCTATCCCTTGCGTATAACCTCATTGGACTCTGCATTGATGCCATAGCATTTATAGTCTTGACAACTGTGGTCAGCAGAAACATGCATTGATAACCATTGGAAACGTCAACCTAACAGCTTTCTTCACTGTCTTACAAAGCGTACAAGAGCCAATCAGACCTGAACTGTCTTGGAAAATCCAGCCTCAGGGTCATCAACTTCAATCTCTATCCTGCCATCCCACAACGTGCGGGGCGTTAGCTTGCCGCGATACAGTGCCCCTGCCTTGGCCTTGAGGCGTCTCGCTGTCGTTTCTGCATATTGTCTAAGTCTTGATAGACGCTAGAGTCCTGATGAGTGCCCTCGTACCGGATGAGGGGCAGCCGTTGTCTCGTGGCGTACAGAGCAGCCAATGCTTGGAGCTGGGGGGCGCTGAAGTAAGACAAAAAAGCTATAGACCCTTTTTGTCTCTTGTTAATGTCGAGGCCTTGTCGAGACTCGAAGACACGCGGCAAATGCCTTGTGAAACAGGGATCTCTGGAGTAGAGCAGGGCCTAGTGTTCAAACAGATGTAACCGTTGATAATCTCTGTTTAATTACAGATAACACACTCGGTCAGTCCTCGCCCGAGAACTCACTTATTCCAAGACATTTCAGAGACGACTACCCTTGAATTGGTTACTAAATAAAATAACTTTGCTCGTTCTTTCTTATTTCCTCATTATTGTCTTCCGATATGTTCCCGTACATCAAAGTAACCTTTTTATTAGTTAGTATGCAAGATTGCAGCTGCATCTCTACCAATTGGGTCAATTTAGAGATTACAACCAACCTTCGAGGCGAAAAAAAAAGGTGAGAGATAATGTGGTGCTGCAAATGAACCAGCCACACGGATTTCCCGTTACATTCTACAGCAACCTTCGGTTACGAGGATGCGACATCGGCTCCTTTGTATCCATATGTATGTACTCTGTAAGGTATGTGGTAATGCAGTATCTTGGTCTGACCCATGTGCCTTTGCGGCTCCCAATCATGATCTGAGCAACTCATCAGCAAGAACTCGAGACATCATATTGGATATTGATACAGCCGCGTAAATACATACATCCTCCCCTATGGCGGCCCACCGAAGGCGAAACCTTGACAAGAGAAAACAACGCAAGCATTCTCCTTCTCTGCGCGAGTTAATTCGGGTTTGCTGCAACGAGGCATTTCTCAAAATCACTCTGACATCACCTAACAGTTGTGGCACTTGTCCTCATCTCCAAGATTGCTAACCCTGTTTTACACTTTACTACCTTGAGCAAATCATTGACTGAGTGTCTCTCGGGCTGTCCATACCGAGTCGATCCCAAACACTAGATTCATTGCCTATCTCCATCTCCACGGCCCGATCTAAGTTAAGTACTCGGGCCGCTTCTAGTTGGATCTAGCTTGCACTGCAAATAAGGAAGCTTGCGTGCTTTATCACTATTCAATGGCCTCCAATGATTACTCTCATGTATCATAATAAGGCCTCTGTAAGAAAAATAAATTCTCATTGTCGTTCCGACTACGCTGTTCGGCAAATGGCAACACCAACACCAAAACACCACACAGCCATTACCTCACAGCCATAGTACGGAGTTTATTTCCCTCCCATCCATGCAACTTGCAGAACTACGCTTTCTCCGAGTCTTGGGTGCCTGTAAGCTCAAGCCACTTGGTACGATTTCTCTCAATATCCCGATATCCATGCACCATCCCGTCAGCATTTTGGTCATGGCAGCCACACTCCACCAAGGGACACACTATCGTATATTTCTCATTCCAGCATGTCGCTGCTATACTTCATGTAGTAAAGCCCAAGGGAGGGGAGCTTATGCGTCGCTCATAACGGTTTCTCCGCCAAGCTGGAGCCCTTGATCCTCCAAGCGCCCGTTGCCCACCTCCATCAGAGTCAAAGAGCCCCCACGTCTGGGCGCAATCTGAGATCTACAGTACAGTCAGTACCTTGTCTAACTTACAGTAGCACCCAACGTTTCTCTAAGCGCCGATCATGAACCGCTCGCTACGTCCCGGCTACTCTTTCCGATAGAAACAGGGAGTCAGGGCTAAACATAGGCAGGCTTCATGCTGTGCAGATGCAAACGTTCCTGACTTCCCTCATATCATATCTTGCAAAATGATAGGTCATGAAAGCCATCACGCAACGGAGCTTTTCCTATTCTGCAGTGAATGTGCATATTGACTTCCATCAGCAACTCTCTCGTCTAGTAACGTCGTAGGATTGTGTTCTTATCAGTGACCTCGACAACCAATAATCACGCCCTCACAGTTCAATGGTCAAAAAAAGGTTCTTGTTCGCACACGACCTGATACCTAAGTCTAATTGACAACGAATAAGTAAGACGGACAATAAACCATTGTAATAAAAGAAACCGAACAATTTCCAGATAACCTAAGCCATATTTGATTCCGCGTTGCCCTTTTATGCCCTTACATATACACATCTCGAGTGCAGTAGCTACATCGTATGCAACGATCTTTCGCAAAAACGATTAAAGAATACCATGCCATGCTAGCCTTCCTCCATTCAGGAAGGTTCCATTCTTTGAACCCAAGAATAAGATTTAAGCAACTGCCGGTAATTCAGCCCCTAGGTTCGCTAGGCGATCAGCTGCATTGTTACCCGGATCTGATGAATGCCCCTTAACCCACTGGAGCTCAGTCCTCGCGCCGGCAGCTTTTCGCTCTTTAATCTTGGCCCGTATGTCTCGTATGATGTCCTGGTTCATCACATCCTTTCCTTGAGAGTTCTTCCAGGAACTCCTCTCCCACTTGTCGCCCCATGTTGTTGCGCAGTTGATCGAGTACTGGCTATCGGACCAGATCTGTATTGACTGCGTCAGAGGTGCGATCTCCATTGCCCGTAACATCGCCAGCAGTTCAGCCCGTTGGTTCGTCTGAGGCATGCCAGGGAGTCGTTCATAGTGGTTACGCTCGTCGTTGTGGCCAAAAAAGACACCGAGACCAGCACGGCTGCCAACCTTTCCGTTCCCTCGACTGCTGCCGTCGGTATATATCCTGATGGAATCTCGACTTGATTCAGCTGCAGGCTGTACGAATACGGACTTTGTTGTAGGTTCTGACTTGAGCGTTCTGGCCGGTGCCTCAACAGGTTCAAATGCTGCTCCCGTGTACTCCTGCCTCTTTCGTATCCGCCGTGCTTGCTGTGCTGGCTGTTCTAGCTGCTTCTCTTGTTTATGTTGTGCATGCTGTGCTGGAGCAAGTGCTATCCCAAGAGCTTGGCAAGTCTCCGGTGTTCCATTCTCTCTAATAAACTCCTCGGCCTCTTCTCGCGTATTGAACTTCTTTTGTTTTGCGCCTGGAGCACCTTGAATCCCAGGCTGGGCCTCTCCCCAGCTGGCATAGATCCCCGGCTTGTTGCCAACTGCCACAGCGTAGTACTTCTGAGGGCCGTTGGTCGGTGGAGGCTGATCCCCTCGACCATTTGCGAAGTCTTGTGCTTCTTTTTGCGTGAAAAACTTTTGGACTGCAGGCGCATGGTTAATATCCACTGGGCCTGTTCCTTTCTTTACTCACATATAGCGCCTGGATATCCGTTTACTTGTGCCAGGCAGTCATTCCATTCGAGATAGACACCAGGCCTTCTCCCGACTTGTACAGCATAGAACTTTCCTGTGCCCTTCGTCTTCGCCACTTTGGATGACGAGCCCCCTTGAAACCCGCCGCTGGGTGCATTTCGCTTCCTGGTCATGTCGAAATATTGGTCGTCCAAGCGGTCTTCGTAGACGTCTGGATCAAAAGCCTTAAGCCTTTCCCAAGTGATGAATTTAAAAACCGAAAGGTCAAAAGACTCTCTTCTCTTGTGTGATAGCGGAGCGCTTGTATGTCGATCGCGGCGGCCCAATGACCCGGTGATGGAGCTTGCGAAGCTACGAACTGTCGCAAAAGATGTAGCTACGAAGGCAGGACAGCAGCGGTGGACGACGACGCGAGAGTCAAACCAGCAGCCTGAGAGTCAAACAATGCGCATTGTATTGGGAAAGGAAGAAACCCCTTTCAACAGCGAAACTGGTACTTGCTTGTTAGATTTACTGTAAGACCCACGTAGATGGTAGCTCTGTTGCGATGGTGGTGAACAATGTAAACGGAGATTTTGGAGGGTCTAGTTGGTCCAAGTGTGATTTACAGCGGGGCTAGACCTCGGGGTTGGACCAGGGTCTCTTCCATCACATTAATGCCACAGCAACAGTCAATGAGTCACTAAACAGAAGCAAAACAATGTCAACAAAAAAGTCAATTGATACAATGCCATATTGTGTTAATGCTGATAGAATACAATGGGCACCACGTCCAATTCGTTCCAATATTATCTCGTCCATTCCCAAGTTACTCTTACAAGACCATGGCCAATGTCTGCAAATCGACTTCTCACCTGGGATATAAAGGACTATCTAAACCCTTTGTTTGTCTTCCAGCCAATAAACCAGCTGCAAGTAAGTCCATAAAACGTACCATAACAGGCAGCTGCCGATAATCATGTCGCTGGCCTTGATAGCTCTTGGTCTTAGCCAGTGTCGTATAGCGCATAATACTTTGTCATTGCTCTCAGGGAGCTTCGTTGTCGCTGTAGCTTCGCGTGTATAGCAACTGAGCCGATGAGTCTCACATCGACCTCGGGGGTGGTAATCCTAAACATGAGTGATGGGATCAAGAGGAGGCAAGTTGGGTACGCCGTCACGTTCCCATTCCCAAGCCATCAAGCTCCAGTTGAGCTCTCGTCTCCAGAAGAGTCCCAGTCCTCTTCCACCCCCATCCGGACGATCATCTGAGCTCAATCCTCCACTGCGAGGCATGTGCGTAGCAAAGACAGCCTTGCCCATTCGAGAATGGAGTATGCCCATAGAGCATGATACGCAGGGCTCATGGGTGACATAGAGTTCAAGCCCATGACAGAGATAGCCGTCCTTGTTCGGGTGCTCCTGTTCATAGCATTTCTTCTCGATCTCGAGGAGTGGTCCGTCCTGGAATGCGTCATACTCGAGGCTGGGTGAATTAAACGGGAGGCCAGCAGCTCGCCTTTCGTGTCGGACTAGTTTCTGAGCAACCATGCTAATGGCACGGACAACGCTATGTGTCATGGGGTTGCTGGTACCCTCCAAAGGGCCGGACTCCTGGTGCCAGCGAGCGTCTCCCGCAACCCCGACAAGTTCGACTCTGCCACCATCTCTCTGGACGATAACAGCTCCAATGGCCTCGCCGATCCCGGTTTCTTTAGCTTGTAAAGCAACACGATGGGCTAGTGCCATCCAAACGGAGCTATCGTCCTTGATATCTTCAGTTCCCCGGGCTACTATACTAGGGTGTGGTCCCAAGGGGTTGTTCTTCCGATATACGGTGGGCCAAAACTGAGAAGACCACATGGCTGCTTGTACTTGGGATGTGGGCGCAAGCAGGGGAATAGGGATCTTCTCGATAAAGAGTTCACTCTCGTCTCCCTCGATGATAGACAAAACATCGATGAGCTCCTCTCGTGTGAAGTCTTTGACTTCTCCGATGATGATGTAGATCCAGGTCGACTTTGCTGTGTGGATCTGACGGCCTACAGCACTATCGTTCATGAATTGAGTCTTGAGGTGTGCAGGGAGATCACCAGGCTTGGAACATCTTCGCAGATGGGGCAGGGGGTTAGCGCTGTTATCATCTGGTCGCATGTTACGCAAGGCCCTAAGAGTATGTCAGTAAATAGTTTTGCTTAATTGCTTCAGCGGGTACAGTCATAGCCAGGAAATAGCGTACGTGATGACATCGTTGGCCTGCTTGGTGGGTGCCCGTGTGATGTAAGCATGGGTGATCGTGTGGTCTTGCCGGACTTCTTGCGTTGTCTTAAGTGGTATCAGGACACCGCGCCGAACATTCTTCTCCTTGAAATCGTCGATCAAAGGGTTCGACACAATCTCAGAAGGGCCGCGGTGCTCAGGCTTGGCCGGCAGAGCAGCCTCAGCCGGATCAGGGGTGAGGGAGACCTCAGGAGCCAGTTCGGTAGCCATGCTATCCGAAGTACGGGTGATGAGTAGCCTTTAATACGTCTACGGATAATCGTCAGCTTGGGATGATATGATGTCTTGAGCTTGTGTATAACATACTGAGTGCGGGAGCCGTTCCTCTGAAGAACCCTGGTGAAAAACGGCGTGCCGACTCGATGCCGATGCGATGACGTGGTAGAGAGATAGCTGAATTTCCAAGATGAGTCGCCTCGTTGAGAAGAGAGAGAGAGTTGAGGATGGCGTGTTTGAATATGATGAAAACAGAGCGACCGTTGCTACAGGGAGGCTATCGGGAGGGGAAGGACCTGGAAGGTGCAGGCTTGAGATAAATCCAGGCAAGAGCGGACCACTCTTGGGGACTTCTTTTCAGTCTCTCTTTCTGCCTTTGGTGTTTCTGTTAATAGCCGTCTCCTACTCATAGTACTGGCTTTTGAGGAAGGCGCTTACTCTTTTCTGAGGACACCTGAGGGGAAGCCTTCGATAAAGAATATCAAGAGAACAATAAAGCATGTAGGATGAGAAGGATAAAGAATTTGGCAATCGACTCAAATCCGAATAAATTCTCCTGTGGGGCCTCCGTGCTTTGAAGTGAATGAAGCTGCAGTTTTACCTTGGCAGTGTCAACGACTGACAAGAAGCTGTCAGTGAAAACCTTTGCAATAGCGCCTAGCAGTTGGCGGCTCCTTCGATATTCTTTCTTAAAAACCCGAAATCGACCAGCTCTCCAGTGGTGCCTTAGTCTTCAACTGTGAATGAATGAGCTTTTCGCTTCTACTCTCCAGATTGTTCAACTCTTCACTGCGTTGGCAGGATCTTCAAAAGGCCTGCTACAAACAGAGCCTTTTTGCGATCGCGAGCAGTTTTGATTGAGCTCTCACAGCTAAAACCTAGTTGAAATTTCAGGATACATTAGAATTTGAGTTTTTGCATCCAAACGTATCATCCACTTAGATTATGTCTTCTCGAACTCTTGTATTCCCTTCAACTGGTTAGCAATGAAGTTGACGATAAGTTCTGCCAACCCAGTGGATCAACTGTGGCGGGGACCTGCATATGTGGCTGTGTACTGACAAGCCACTTTCGTAGACATACCCTACACATTTACGTCGAGTTTCACCACCACCACAGAGAAGACAAAGAAAATATGAACAGCCCATAATGTGAACGGACAGACGATCTTCTTAGTGTGGTTGATACCCAAAGCCTCAACTCCCACTTACAAACCCTGGATTCCGGAAGTAGGCAAGACATCGAGACATTTTGATAGGCGTTCAAATAGAGCTGTACAAGGTCTATCATGACAGCAGAATCATGAGCTTCAACATTCGACTTCCTTGGCAACGTGCAGCAATCAGATAGAACTTACATCCAACTTTAGGATCGCATTTCAACTCTGTGATACAAGACAAACACGTCACTTTTGGTCCTTTGTCTCCCCACCCAACGCAGCGTCAATACTGGGCAGTCCATTTGGACTGAATAAAATACCCAACCTCATAATCAAAATGAATATGAAATATGGTGGGGTAAAAGTGGCTATCTACCTGTTATTCTTCGCGATTCTGCTTTCAGCTATACCTGTGTTTGCGGAGAATGCCACTCCACGTCAAGCCTCCTATGCCAACGCACCGGCACACCTGTGATTGAACATGATTGCATGAATAGGAGCATCTGGCATGTGAAAGACTTCCGAAGCCTCCAAAATTGGGCAGTAGCAAGCAGGAACTACCCAAAAGAATATGACAGCCGGTTGCTTGCATAGCCTGGAAAGAGGCGGTGCCTGGTATTCCGTCAATCAACAACGAAATGTATTGCTCTGCAGCGTACGGACCAGAGCCTTGCCCAGCATATTATCAAGGGCGATATGCTGTGCATCTCAAGCAGAGGCGTTGGGACACAGTCAAAGAATCATTCCATCGGCACAGGCTTCCTACTTGACAGGATATGTGATAGGACAGTAGCTGATGAGCTCATCTTGGCGCTCAGCAGACATCACTTAGGAAAGGAAGGGAGCCTGGTCTTCCGTGGTAGCACGCATTGACAATGCCAGGTAAGTCTCTGCAACAAAACAGACACAAGACTGTATCATGGTCGTGTCGTGGTTGCAGGACCAAGACACGGTTTCAGAAGTCGGAGAATAATAGCATCGTTGAGATCGAGCATAAAGAGCTTTCATGTTTGTTATGAGGTATCGTGCAACGGTGTCATCCACATGGATGGATATTACTGACTATGGCTCATTGAGAGATGGGGCATAGAAGAGAAGCCACGCTATGGGTGATCAGACAGCCAGCTCAACAGGGGAAACATTAACAAATAAACATGGCCTATCGGGACCATCCCCGCTTGGCCTGTGCTGTAAGCTCCAAGACAATCAATAGAGTTAAGGACAAGGTCTTGTTGCTTCAGCTGTCATGGTCCGGGTCCATGGTTTGACGGAGATGAATCAATGAATACAACCAAGCAGAGGCAGCCAGCAGAGCCACAATCGCGCAATAGCCGTATGATTGATAAGAGTCACATACTGATTGCTTCGTATCAAGTCATAGTGGAATTGTTCATATTTTATGATATCCAAGGCTTGCTCGGATGTTAATTCAAGGCCAGTGCATTGGAACTTCATGGACGAATTCAAGGCGCCTGAGCGCCCACGGGGTAGGTATGATTCGTACTGGAGGGAGTAGAAAAGGGATGCAAGATGACTGTTGCATTATCTGGTCTCACGGCTCACCGGGCGACAAGACGAGAGGGCACGAACAAGGAGTCAAACTGCAAGTGTAAGGGTAAGTGTAAAAGCAAAAGCGAAAGTGCCGTAAAAGCAAGGGTGACAGTGACAGTGACCTTGACATGACGGCTCAGCCGCGAATCTCACATCTGCATGGGCGAAAGCGAAGCGCCTTCTCTTGTGCCTCTCTCGTACTGTAATTCTTACGCATATCGTGAGGGTAATTCATGGCGTCTGTATCAATAACAACACTAGGCGAGAGATAACGGTGGGGGGATAAAAATGATGTTCCCCTCACTCCTATGCAATGCATCTACAAGTGCATTTTGTTAATTATTGCTCATCGCTTGTTGGTGCTGTGCTGTGCAGTAGCTATGTAATTCCCCCCCGCGGCGAGATCGGAGAAAGCTAAGCGATGACTCCTTTTTGGGGTTCGCGGTGAGAAGGGCAAGGATCTGTGCAGACTTGTACCTTGTTTAAGAGCTTCCATTACTGGAGAAGAAGATCTTGGTGCAGGTGCAAGACTTCTTAGCGTGGTATTCCTCTGAGGAGAAATGGGCTTGACTCGATATAGTGTCAAAGAAGGCATAAACTAACTGTCTAGTGGAGAGCTATCCATTGCTTGGCTGCGAACAGAACACCGCCGTACCGAGCGCACTGAACACAGTCTGTGTTTTGAAGAGACAGAAATTTAAGCTTGAAAATCACAATTTCAGGTCCCTCAACAAAATTTGAGACACGTAGATAAGCCTCGTAGCTATGTGTATCAACTACGGATACATCAGATTCGTTGTCAAGGTGAATTTATGCATATCCGTCTCTGACCTTGGAGGCCCCTAGCATTTGCAAAAGTAAAAAAAGCTGAGAACCACCGAAACAGTCTACCAGAGTGCCATGTTGCAACAAAGTAGAAACTTTACAGCATGTATCCCCTCATCGGTGATTCCCATTGTCCATGTGTTCCACCAATACCGGTGCTGGGCTGTCATCCTGAAGGTCGACTGACACCCCATGTCATGCATTGAAACTTTGTATGGCACAGTCACTGTAATGCGAAGAAAGGCGATGAAGATCAATTCCCCGGCTCACATCCCTTCCGTTTCTCAACAGCTTCAAGCGAGACGAGACTAGCGAATTGGAGGTTGAGGACTCAGGACAGGACATGTTGCGCCGCCAAGACTCTCGGTGAGTTTTTGTTTCGACACTCATAACTCGACTTATTTTAAGCCTGTCCTGTCTTGTCTTAGTCCCTGACTTGCGCGCCATCGTTCCATGTAACAGCACAGCACAAAGAAATCCGTGCAAAGCCAAAAATGCTTGGCAGACGGGAATTTGGGGGCTTGCGGCATAGCATCTTAAACTGGAATTTTAACCAGAATCAGCGACAGCACCCCAAAAATGGCCACGGAGTAGCGAATCCGACCACCTTGAAACTCGGTTTCCAGGTTTCCCTCGAAGGGAGAAACCCGATGGGTGCGCTGCAAGGAGTATCTAACCATCATGCCGCATCTCCCGGACATGAGATACCGTGAGATGTCGTAGATTTGAGTAACCTGGACGCGCAAGGCTATGACATGTCACCCTGTATATCTTTATTGCAATAATCAAGGTGAGATAGGAGGTCCAGCTGAACTGTCCATATGGTCATGGATTTCTTTTTTCTCGGGACCCGGGACATTGCATGTGCTCTGAACCAGCCCATCTTGTTGAGAATGAGACTATACCCAGGGAACGTGCATTCGTATGCCTATGCCATCCATGCCGCCTAAAAGGGGCATGATAATGACTTGAGATTTGGATGCAAAACAAAGCAAATCAAAGCAGAGCAAAGGAGCAGAGCGTCCTGTTGTCTGCAGTACCTGAATGTAGGCCACATGTGTGATGGGATGGATGCAGCTGAGGTGTTCAACGTTAGTACTACGCTGTACAATGATGTAAGTACGGGCTTTAAGTCGGTGCAAACCAGGCCGAAGGAACGATGAATGGATGGATCCAGTCCAATGCACACAACCACAGGCACAGCGCCACCTGAAGGGCGACGAGTCTCACGAGCCATTGACCTTGGGGCCAGCAGACACACCTTGGCTAGGTACCTTAGCTTCCCTTATCTTGCCTACCTTGGAGGGTTTTTTCACCTTGCCGACAATACAGTTTGATACATCCATAGCTTTTAGTTAGCCTCAATGCTTCGCTGCAGCCTCCAAGGTTTTTGCGGCGGCCATTCGCTCGGGGCTCCAGGCTCCTGGCTGTTTAATAAATCGCCCGGACCCAGCGAATTGGGCTCACATCACCTCACATCGTCCTGTCACTCTCCTGATATCCAGCGAAACCCCCGTCAGTGGAGGACCAGTACCCAAGCAACGATATCTTAAGGCTGGCTGACAAGCCAAGTATAATTATCGCAGCCTGCCTGCAGCACGCTCTCTTTGATCTGCAAGACCCTCTGATGAGCACAGCCTAACTCAGAGTGACGTATCGGCAGCAGACAAAACCAGCAGAAAGACAAGAAAAAGAGGACTGCGCCAAGCCAAGAGTTTACGAAGCAACAAGCCTCAGCTTAGATCACAGGATAACGAGGCAGACAGCGCAGCACAGCGCAGCACAGCACAGCACAGCACAACATAAGAGAAAGAGGAACGAGTACCGGCACTATAGTACTGTGAAGTACTTTACTTTGCTTTAAGGACAGACACAATAGGGCAAGGGCTTTCGCTCACCCTCAACAGAATCCCCAAAGAGGAAAGATCTTTATCAACCCAGACCTCAACTTCATTTCAACTTTTTGCCAGGGCCTGACCCAGGCTTCTAACTTTTTTCACTTACAAAAACATCTTCCCAAGCCAGCCCAATCCAGTCTTTTTCCCGCGGGAAGCTAAGACTGTGTGCTGTGCAGACTGCAGAAGCAACCTACCAACGAACGCCACTACCGCAGCTTTTTAGGGTCCTGCATTCGTCTCCACTGCCGTACAGTACCTGTCTACAGTACAGCACTCAAGGACCAGTGCTAGACGCGGCACGGCACCACCGAGGAGTCAAGAGTCAGCCTCCAACTGCACTGGGATTGGTCCAATTCCTCTGCTCACACTCACCTCACCTTCGGTCAGAGAGAATCGAACCTACCGACGCACCCTGACAGAATAACGCCACCCAACCCAACCTATCCTTACCTTACTGAAAGGGACCCCACCACTCCCTAAACCAAAGAAACGCACGCTAAAGCCCACTGAGGAGCCCCCCCTGTGGACCATTGCGCCGGGCTTTGTCAAGGCAATTTTGATCTCTCATTGGCCGATACCGTCTCCAAAGAGTCAGATAGTCCGATTTGGAGGAGCCTAGCCTCCCTCTTTACTCGATGCCTTCAGCGATTGCGGCGACCCCTGCTGGTACGTACCGAAATTCCTTGTCCTTGTTTCTTACAGCTCGCTCGCGTTTCCAACACTTACTACGTATTTGCCCTACCTTCCTTCTCTGTTGGCTACTTTATTAGCCATTCAACTGCTGCTACCTTTACTTGTGTTTCCCTGTTGCTATTCTTTCTTCTCCTCATACAAATTTTCCAAGTCTCCAAAAAGATCTCCAATATCTATTGTTACATTGCAACGAACGGCTCGATCAATCAGAGTCAAACTTTGCTTCACATCTTTTCGTCTCTACTTGGGACCCCTTGAACTACCTTGCGCGATCGCATCTACAACCACATAAACAGCCATACTCATATCAAGACGCAGGTCGCCGACAATCAAAATCCACAGGACTTCTCAAATCTGTGATGCATAATCTTCTCGGAGCCTCACCACCTTCTCCAGCGCTGCCAGCGCAAGCGCCAACATACTCAGAATCTCTACCACCCACATCGAATCCCAACTCGAATCCAACACCAAACCCAACTTCGGATCCTTCTTCGCATCCGAACAACCCGAATAACTACGCAGTTCTTCCTCCTCCCCCAGATGGTGACCATGACCATCTTCCTCCACCAGCAAACGTACCTTCTTCTTTGGCTGTGGCTCTCCGTTCGCTAAACGATTTGACCGAAACCCCCACCTATGCGCGCAGTGTCACTTCGACAGCGCCGAGCTCGCCACGCATGTAAGTGCCGTCATTTTTTCACCACTCCTCCACAGTTGGGGTCGCGAACCACAAATCCGCCAAGTTCGGCCCTTTTAGCACTGGCGATCCCGCTTTTGGGAACCCTCAATTGACGTATGGAAATAGTCCTCCCCTTCGACAAAATTCGGGTGGTCACACACCACGAGTACGACCTCATGCCACAACACTCAACATCCCGGGCATGACCCGGTCCAGAGTTTCGCCCGACGGAAAGATTTCTTCTCGCGATGTCGCCGCCAAGCTTGTTATTGTCATGGTTGGCTTGCCAGCTCGAGGAAAGTCGTACATCACCAAGAAGCTCCAAAGATATCTTTCTTGGCAACAGCATGATTCTCGCATTTTCAATGTTGGAAACCGAAGACGTGTAGCTGCTGGGCGCAGAGTCTCTGTGCACCCCAAGCTTCAGCCAGAGCAAGAGCATATGGACCCTCCGGTGCACGCCGCATCCATTCTTCTAAATGGCAATCCCACACCTTTCGGCACCGACCAGTCAGAACCGGAGAAGCTCGATCTCAACGATGCTGCCGAGTCAGAGGTGGACCAGTCCGCCAAGTTCTTTGACCCTAAGAACCAAACTGCTGCTGCTATGCGAGAGCAGTGTGCCATGGACACTTTAGATGAGCTGTTGGATTATCTTCTTGATCAGGGAGGTGCTGTTGGCATCCTGGACGCCACAAACAGTACCATTGAGCGAAGAATGAACATCGCCAAGCGTGTCAAGCAGCGAGAGCCTAAGCTGGGTATTCTCTTTATTGAGAGTATCTGCCAGGACCCTAACCTTCTTGAGGCAAACATGCGCCTGAAGCTCTCAGGCCCTGATTATCGTGATAAGGATCCCCAGAAGTCATTGGAAGACTTCAAGAAGCGAGTCGCTGCTTATGAGAGCGCATATGTTCCCCTTGGCGAGTATGAAGAGAAGAATGATTTGCAATACATTCAGGTTCGTATAAACCTCCCAACACTCACCAAACTCGTACTAATTCGTCTATAGATGGTTGATGTAGGACGAAAGCTCATTCAGCATCGATTGAAGGGTTTCCTCAGTAGTGGAATCAGCACTTATCTTGCCAGCTTCAATCTCGCTCCCCGACAGATTTGGATTACCCGACATGGCCAGAGTGTTGACAATGAGCTTGGAAGACTGGGCGGAAACTCGCCTCTTACTGAGCGCGGACATTGTTACGGCCAAGCTCTTCACAACTTCATCACTTATCAGCGCAAGCAATGGTGTATGGAACAGAAGAGCAAAAAGGCACAGGCCTCTTTCCCTCCTATTCCAGGCGATAACACACCTCCTTATCCTGAACTGAACCGAGAGATCGAGGACAAGAACTTCTGCGTTTGGACTTCAATGCTTGACCGCAGTGTGGAAACAGCCGAATATTTCGAGGCTGATGACGACTACGACGTCAAGAACTGGGAAATGCTCAACGAGATGAACTCGGGCCAGTTTGAGGGCTGGACATATGCTGAGATCGCTCAAAAGGAGCCTGAGGAATTTGCTAAGCGAGCCCACGACAAGCTTAACTACATCTATCCTGGAGTTGGTGGCGAAGGCTACCTGCAGGTTGTTAGCCGTCTGCGAGACATGGTTCGAGAAGTTGAGCGTATCGAGGATCATCTTCTCATCATTGGACATCGCTCTGTCTGTCGAGTTCTGATGGCTTATTTCATGGATTTGTCCCTGGCGGACATTACAGATATGGACATTCCTTTGGGCATGCTTTACTCTATTGAGCCCAAGCCTTATGGCCTCGATTTCCATGCCTACCGATATAACGAGGATCAGGGCTGGTTTGACGAGCTGCCTAACTACAAGCCTCAGAAAACTGCTCGCAACAGCATCATCAAGCCACAACATTAAACCTTTCTGCTATTTTCACGGCATCGACCGATATGTATAACATTTTTTTCTCCGAGTTCGATGGCTCGGCGTTTCCTAGGGATTTTATTTTCTATGGCGTTTAGCGGGGCATGATATTTGACGATTGACGCGCATGAAGAGGGAACTATCCGCAATATCAATGATACGGAAAGGCATTAATAAAGACGAAGGCAAAGGTGGCGTTCTCCGTCGATTGATAGAACGATACGCCTCCGATGGCGCGACATAAACATTCGCATCGGTTATTTGATTTGGCGTTTCTCGGGGTTCCCATTTATATGATGGAGACTATGAATTTGGGCGGTTCTGGTATCGGAGTGGTGTGCTAGCTCGTGTCAGGAAGCTGGTGCTTTCGACCAGTGGTGTTATGTGTTGTGTTTTTATCCCTATTGTCTCTTTGCCGTGGGCGATGAAGGAATGATGAGAAGTTAAATGGGATTGGTGTGTGATGGATAGATACACAGCACGGCGCTCACGCCAACGGATATGTCGCTCATGAGTAATCACAGTTTGAGTGCCTGTTCGAAAAAGATCTCAGCGCTCTAGATTCATAGTTACAAGAAATTCACATTTCTAAGCAAGACACGTTATATGATGCCGCAATGTACCATATCTTGATACTACAGCTCGAGGACGACTTGGCAATTGTGGAAGAAATGTTAACTATGAATCATGAATGGTATAATCTCAAGATAGGTACCTAGTCATCTAAATTACCCATTAATGGACGACCTGAACGCCATGCAATGCCCTTCCATGCCTTTTGTAACCCCATTGAACTTTTCTTGTGGTTGCAACTATAAAGATCTTGTCACACATTCTTATTGCTCCCTTGCCAGAATCATCTTTTCTCTCTCGCCTCGGCGTCTCTCAAACTGCTTCTTAGTATGACGACGCTCATTCTCCTCACGACGCTTGATGCTCTTGAGTTCCTCGGCCTTGATCTCTCCAGCCTTCTTGAGCACCTTGGGTACGTGACGGTGACGGTGAATACGACGGACTTCAGGCATGTGCTGGTATCGCTCGATAAGAGCATCGTTGTACTCAAGAGCCTGACGTTGACGAGCTGACTTGACACCCTCACGGCGCGAGGCGTTGGCACGCCACAGTCGCACGTTACCATCGTCAGAGCCAGAGAGGATATAACGGGCGTCAGGGGTCCAGCGGGCTGCTGTGACACGCTGCATACGCTTGGTGTGGTAGATATCTCGAGAATGACCACGGTCACGGTTCCAGAGACGAACGGTTCGGTCCCAAGAAGCAGACACGAGCTCCTCACCAGTAGGAGACCACTCAACATCCATGACGGCAGCGACGTGATCCTTGAGAACGTTAAGAGCGCGATCGAACTTGCGCATATCAAAAAGGTAGATGTTGTGGTCCTCAGAAGCGGCGGCCAAGTTGAAGGCCTCCATGGGCGACCAGGAAAGGCGGTTGCTGGCGAACTTGAGGACGGTTTTCGTAACGGGAGTGGAAGTGCGGAGATCGTAGATCACGATGGAGCGGTCGTTGGAGCAGGATCCCATGATTGATGTCTCGACGTGGTTGAAGGCAACGTCAGTGATGGTATCGACGGATGTGGGCCACTTGAGAACCTCGGGCGCGGCAGTGTGTCGCTCAAGATCGTAGATGTTGATAACACTCGAAGCAGCGGCAAACGAGTTCTTGGAGCGGTGGTGCGACAGGCTGGTGAAAGCGCCGGATCCGAGCCACGAAGATATGGGCGCCGCATCGCTGGGTGTGTTGTAAGGGTCAAAAAGCTTGATCGTTCTATCGGCGGCGCAAGTCAAGAGCTTCTGATCGCGAGTCCATTCGAGTCCCTTGACAATATTCTCATGCGCTGAGGCATGCCATATCTCATCTCGGTCGGCAAGATCCCACACCTTGACGATACCGTCACCACTGCCACTTGCAAAGTGCTCGAGAGAGTTAGGGTCCTTGGCGATAGAGTAGACACCGTCGACGTGACCATTCCCTAGCTGGCCGACGAAAGGCTGCGCATGCATTCGCTCAAGCTTGACAGCATTGAGGGCTCGCTGATATTCTCGCGCGCGTTCGAAAGGGTGAAGGGCGGAATCGAGGTTACGTGGTTGCTTGGTAACATCTGAGCCGGCGACCTGTTGGGCCGAAGCGGAGCGACTGAGAGCTTTGATTTTCATATTTGAATTACCCCGTAAACTTGGATATACAAAATTTCCTGTTCTCGAGGCTGGGATTTTGGCGGGGAGTGAAGCTATGGATATTTTTTTTCTGTTATCGCTCGAGTACCCTTGCACATGCACGCCGATAAGACCGGGATTACTAATGTTCCGCCACCGAGCTACCTACAGTTCAGCAGATCGCATATGCAAGTCTAAGGTCAAGGCTTCAGTTCGCATTGTTGCGAAAACTCACCCTCTTTGTTAACCTTCACCCTTTTCCCTCACCCTTTGCACGATTGAACCTTAAAAATCGAACACACGTCGAATCTCGATTTCGGTTCTTGTAACACGCGATTGCTGTACGATCTTCACTCGTTGTAGATCCTTTTAGGCGTGCAGTCGCCAGGCAATATGGACGGGATGGATTACGATCCTATGGTGATGGATGGGGAGCCCGAGCAGCCCCAAGTGAAGATCTCTGCGGTATGAGAAGACTCCCGAGCCTTTTTGCTTTCGGGGGACACTCAACTGATGTGATTTGATGCGATTCAGGCCGACCACACACACGTCGATTTCGAGCTATCTAAGACAAACCTCTCTTTCGCGAATGCTGTGCGACGAGTCATTCAGGCAGAGGTGCCCACGATCGCCATAGACCTGGTCGAGATCGAGACGAACAGCTCCGTGCTAGCTGATGAGTTCATCGCCCACCGTCTAGGGCTTATCCCCCTAGATTCAAAAGGAGTTGCGGAACTCAACTACTCCCGCGACTGTGACTGTGAGCAATACTGTGAGCAGTGCAGCGTCACTCTTACCCTACACGCCAAGTGCACGTCCGATGAAATTATGAAGGTGTATGCACGAGATCTGGTAGTCGACGGACGCCATGGAAACTCGGTGGGAAGTCCCGTGATTACAGACCCCGAGGGATACGGTTGCCTGATTGCGAAGCTGCGCAGAGATCAGGAGCTGAAGATCAGCTGCATTGCAAAGAAGGGAATCGCAAAGGAGCACGCCAAGTGGATGCCTACATCTGCTGTTGGCTTCGAGTATGATCCTCACAACAAGCTGAACCACATTGATTGGTGGTTTGAAAACGACACAGACCCAGCTGTTGAATGGTAAGCATACTAGTCAGTTGTCGGATGATAAGAGACTAACGTGATAACCTCAGGCCCAAGAGTAAATACGCCCAGTGGGAGGATCCTCCTCAAGAAGGGGAGCCCTTCGATTACGATGCAGTCCCTAACAGGTTCTACTTCGAGGTGGAAACATCAGGGAGCATGGAGCCCGACCAGATTGTGCGCGAAGGTATCCGAGTGCTGCAGCAAAAGATCGGTGGTCTGCTCAAGGGTCTGGATCCCAGAAAGTACGGCGGCGACGAGGCCGACTTCGACGGACCCCGAAGTCCAGACATGAACATGGACGGAGGAACTACACCCTGGCAGGATGGAGGCTACACTACACCATACGGTGGTGGCCAGACGGCGTACGGAGGCGGCGGTATGACAGCTTACGGAACAACACCGTACGGAGGATCTTCTTGGCAGTGAGGGCGAGAGGCGTTTCATGGGTAAAGTCACTTCTTAATCAAAGATGGTTTGGCAGTCTAAACATAAAATCAGGTTTGCAACAATCATAAAACAAGGTCAGCATAGCACGATTATAGAATGGATTAATTTCAGGTGATAGAGAGTCTCTTGACGCATCCGTTCTAGCATTTTTGTGTATACAGTAAATGCTAGCCTGTTCACCTTGTACCCTTCTATATGTTGAGTATGATATGATATACAAAACAGTTTCTCCTACAAAACATGCTTCGTCAGGAAATCTCGAATGCCAAAGTAGGAACGCCAACGGCACAGTCACCGCTCTTGAGTGACAAAATGACAAAAACACAACGCCAACATATGCCCTTCTTCTCCATGGTCTATAATGCCGTCTGCAGGTTCGTGTCTAAGCCCTGTAACTTGCGGTATGCCTTGCGGTGCATTTCTAGGAAGACAAATGTACAAATGGTTTGCCTGGCACATGTTAGTCATGGTTTGAATTTAGGAAAAAGGTCAACATACGGTCCGAGTCTGAGGAAACTGGGAACCCAGCCCTTGAACATCCACATTAAGCCGTCGGTTCGGTGAATGTCGCGCATCAGCTGCACAACTCCGTGGTCATGCGCCGAAGACATGACACGGGTCTTGATGACATCGATGGGACTTGTGATAGTAGCAGCAACCAGACCGGCAATGAAGGAAGCGGTGAAATGAGTCTTGAGGTTATCCTCCATAGGTGTGTACTTGAGCAGCAGGCTCTTTGAAACATCATAACTGGCGAGCTGACCGGCGGTCATAAACACGGCACGACCACTGTTGGGCAACCAACCACGGAACATGCTCTTGGGTCCTTCCTCTCGCGCCATGCGGACCATTCCGTCAAAGGCATGACGATAGTTTCGACGCTCCGCAGGGGGAAGCGCAGCATCGTGCTGCATGCGCACATTGAGGACATCGGCAAAGTTTCCAGCAATACCACCCACGAAACCAGAACCAGCAGCCAGGGCGACAAGTGTCGCAAAGGAGGGATCGCGACCTTCATTACGGCGTGTAATGCGCGTCTTGAGCTCTTCGTAGACGCCGAATCGAACAGTGGAGTATGACATCTGGCGCAGTAGCGAGGCTGAGATGCCGCTGTAAAGACCGAGGGGACCATCATTGCGGAGGATATGAACGAAGGTGCCGACCATATTCTTGGGCGCATTGCCAGTGCGCATTTGAAGACGAACCTAGAGAGTGTGTGAGGGGTTGTTACATGCTTAGTGAGTGGTTGCGAAGCTTTACCTTGACTATCAAGGACTCAATGTCAGCTCAAGTTGACCATCATGATAAGACAACAGATTCAGAACATACCAAGATCCAATGGATGGGTTACGCAGGCAGCCATACTACTGGCACTTCCTCCAAACCAAAAAGGATATCTTATGGTCGACTTCTTGGCGTCGGCCGTGGCCTTTGCAGGCTTTGCCGCTGTGGTGTTGCTCATGGTCTCTTGCTGAGCGGTGGCCATGACGTGCAAGGACTTGGTTTCAGAGACCAAGTCCGTTCTAAGCTTGGAGGGGGAGGGGGGGGAAAGGAAAACGAGTTTTTAGCTTAGACTATCTAAAATTAAGCTCTTGGATCAACGTCGATCGACTGTGGATGCCATAATACGCTGACTGTCGAGATTATGACAAAAATGTGTGATGTGGGAACAAGATGTTTAAATATAGTCAAGGATAAGACGAGAAAAGAAAAAAAGTGTTCGGTTATTCTTACAATTCCTACCGAGACATGCAAGGGTTAGTAATGTACTATGTACTACTTTCAAAAACTCCGTGATTCTCAGCTATCTCTAGTTCCAATCGCTCGCTGTAAACCTGATCAATTGGACCGGTGTTTAGCTACTGTAGCCGGAGTATCGGAGCGGTATCGGCTGTAAAGTTACCGGAGCCAGGGGAACGGAATCGTGGAGTTGTGCTTTGCGCTAAGCTGAGACTTTGGAGAAGTTGGAGTTGAGTTGTTCCTTTGAGTTATACCCGGAGCAGCTGTAAGGCCGAGACCCGAACTTTTTTGCAGTTTTGGTGATACCCGTGCAACTTCTCGTGGAACCATTTTCGGAGTTCAGCTTTTCAGCTCTGACGACCAATTCAACCAGCCATTGGCGTCTGCTACGTGGCCCGCTCGGCCTGTAATGTAATTGTCGAGCTTCACAAGTTCAAAATGAGACTCTCTGTCCAAGGCATGCGTTGCCTGAGGGCATCTGCCCCGCGAGCTGTTCAGCTTCCCCGGAGCTCTATACTGTTGCGAACAGCTTGCGCTATGAGGACCTACTCGTCGGGTCGGTCTCGTTCTAGTCAATTACATGCATGGACGTCTCGCTGACTGGCTTGACCGTGTTGCAGTACCCCCGAAGGGATCGTCAGGCTCTGTGACTATCCGTGGTCAAACCATTAAGACTGACCCAGAGTGGTTCAATGTTCCCCAAAATGTCCTCGACGCCACTACAAGGAAGCTTCACCTCCTCAAAGACCATCCTGTTTCTATCACCCGCCAGATTATTCAGTCCAACTTTCCTGAGCCAACCTTTAAATACCACAATGAGTTCAGTCCCGTTGTGTCGACAAAGCAGAACTTTGACTCGCTAGGATTCCCTTTGAACCATCCTGGTCGCGCCCTATCGGATACCTATTATCTCAATAGCGAAACACTTCTGCGAACACACACAAGTGCCCACCAAGCCGATACCTTCCGAGCAAATGAGAGCGCTGGCTACCTCGTCTCAGCCGACGTGTACAGACGAGATGCCATTGACCGAAGCCACTACCCTGTATTCCACCAGATGGAGGGCGCCATGTCTTGGGATCGTACCAAGGTTCCTAACGGCGATGTTGCTGCGGCTGTATGGAAGGATTTCGAGAAGCTGCCCGTTCATGGAGTCAAAGTGGACGACCCCAACCCTGCTATGCATCCCGAGCGCAATCCTCTCCAGGATGCGCATCATACAGCTGCTGAGGCCGAGGCTATCGGCGCTCACCTTAAGAGGTCTCTAGAAAACATGGTTGTCGACATCTTTTCGCGTGCCAAGGCCACTGCGATCAAGGAGGACCCTAACTTTGTGGATGAACCGCTCCAGATGCGATGGGTTGAGGCTTACTTCCCTTTTACCAGTCCCTCTTGGGAGCTGGAAGTCTACTATGCTGGAGACTGGCTTGAAGTGCTAGGATGTGGTGTTGTTAAGCAGGATATCTATATCAACGCTGGCGTACCAAACCAACTGGGTTGGGCTTTTGGTATTGGCATCGACCGCATTGCGATGCTCCTCTTCAAGATCCCAGATATCCGTCTATTCTGGTCCAAAGACAAGCGTTTCCTGTCACAGTTTGAGGGCGTGACTGATAACCTCGACAAACTCAAGCGTTTTGTCCCCTTTTCCAAATACCCTCCCTGCCCCAAGGACGTGTCCTTCTGGCTTAGCTCCACGACAGCAGCGGGTGGCAACACCAAGGGAACATTCCATGAAAACGACGTGATGGAGATTGTCCGCAACGTGGCGGGTGACGTGGTTGAGGATGTGCGACTGATCGACGAGTTCACTCATCCCAAGACGGGACGGAAGAGCATGGCGTATCGCATCGTGTACCGTAGTCTGGAGCGGACTTTGACCAACGATGAGGCTGTAGCTTTTCACGAGGACGTTCGTCAAGCTTTGGTCAAGGAGTTGGGCGTTGAGCTTCGATAGACTAGGCTTGAAGCTAGCGTAGATCAGTCAGGCTGATCACAACAGGTGGAGTAGCTGGAGCTCATAATCAGCTTGACATGGTAGCTTAGACCTGGACCCTTGACTAGACTTGAGGCTGTATAATATATTGATGTATACTAGTCGTATTTTCTCCGTGTAGTACTCTGACAGCCAGAAGCTGCATGAACAGCTTGTGCTTAGAAACTGAGCCCTCTGACGTATCCAAATTACATTACCAGACCACATGCTTAAGCAAGATAGGTATGGTAGCGTAGGAGAGCTGCTGCGCCTTTGTCGAATGACAGCCTCAATATCCACAATTTAACATGAGACATCGTTGATAGCCAAGCCACAAGTCGTGTTGGGAAGTGATAGATTACAAAGAGCAGGATCGCTCAATGGCTTTGCGCGAGTTGACGTTGTTTTCCATCTGAGCCACGTCTGGTCTGGCCCTTGCATCAAAAGTGAGCTGCCTCCCAACGGGGCGTTATCGAGACAGGGCAGGACAGAGAACAGGACAAGACAGGGGTGAGGCAGGTGGCTTGTGCGTTGTGGCGCTGAGAGCCGGTAAGTGGCGTTAGTTTCGGAGGGTTTTAAGATTGGGAGGCCGATTTGTTGAAACGCAGTATTGGCATACAGACCTCGGTAGAGGGAGTTCTGTCGATAATGGAATTTTTTCTTGGCGAGTCAGGATTTGAGATCTCACTGAAAATTCGATCTGAGACAATTCCGGTTCTGCTTGATCAATTGTGCACATTGACTACTAGCCATATGATCTCTAGCTCACACACACTGATGACCGTGATCCCATTATACTATCAGAGTCTGTAGTTAATCGAAATATTGATCTGTACAATCTGATCGGTTAAGAATCCTATTTTTTGAAGAAACTGATCGCTCAATCCACTGCTGATAAGGATATGAAATCTCGTCTAAAGTTCTCTGCAGTGCCCAAGCTATTTGCTTCCGCATCAGGAAGGTATAGCAAGACTGCTTTTACTCTAGTTGGTGCTCCGAGCTGCATGTGCTACTTATCCTTGCAAGGGCCTTATTCTCTATATGTCGCTGGTAAAGGTTACTAGGGATAAATGTAAAGCTTGGCATGGTGGTGTTGGCTGTAGTAAGTCCAGTTGTATGCACGAGCATATTCCGCACAATATCAAGGCGAACATTTCAATGCTGGCTTGGAGCGCATAGAGTTGAGTCAGCCAAAGACAAAAACCCTCTGACGAAAGTGAAGAGTAGCTCTTGTCCCTCAACGTTGAGACAAGCTCCCTCTTTCGCTCGTATCAACCAAGTTGGCAAAAGTGACGACATTGAGGATAGTGATGAGCGATAGCCAAGGCCTCACACAAAAAGAACCCCCACTCGGTAAAGAATGCTCCATATTCCGAAGCTGGGGCTCCTCGTTAGTTTATCGGTTCGGGAGACCCAATACTGAATGCTACTCTCCTAGTCTGGTCTAGTATGAGGGCGGAGGTCTACCGCAATCTCGTTAGGGAGAATACTATAGTGTATAGCCGCTGAACAAAAGCTTCAGCTTTTGATACAGCAACAAGAGACTGAGAGCTGAGACATTAGTAGGAACATCAAACAAGCTCAGGACATCACAGGGACAGCAAGGCGTAGACTGCCCGGGAGCGTCGGACGGAAAAGGGCTAAGCTTTGTTTGCAGGATGGAAATGTTTTGTTATTGTTTCCCATCTCCTCTTGCACAGCCCCCTTCAGATGTTTAGAGAGTGTTTATGAGCCGTGACTGGCTGCGCCTGACTTGTAGTTGTGGGGGATCCTTGCCGTTAGATAGGAATCCTGGGAGTCTGTCTATCTGGTACCCGTATACCTGGATCATATTCTCAGTAGAATTGAATCATTTATTACCCGTTTTAGCCAGGAGAAATTATATTGAGACCAGCAAATCGCGTATAATAGGCGGCAATAACGCAGATGACAAGAGTGAGACCTTTCGGCAATATTACATTCCCGTTGATGGCAAATGTTGGTGGATGTTAAAGGTCTGGGGTCAAAATGCAATACATTGCAGTAGTGCCATGCAGCTTCCCAGGGGGTGGGTTTGTCAAAAACCCCAATGGGAGGATTGGTTCTTGATGAACGATCCCTGAGCGGTAAAACAGTAAATGGCTTGAATTGGGTTTGAAGATGACATTTTGAGACAAACAGTCAGACATGCCAATTACTTGATACCGAGGCAGTGATGCGGTAACATGACGAGTCAATGGTAAGACTCTATTCATTTCCTTGTTTCTACTTTGGGTCATGACTTGATAGAGTTAACCGGCCAAAACGCAGCAGTTACCGTTGAGAACTGTTCCTGGTATGACGGGCAAACTATAATACTATGGGGACAAAACATGAGTCGAGAACAACATTGGCATTTTGGAGCCCCTGGCATTACCAACATAGCCCTCCTAGATCTCCTCAACAGAAATTCTAGTCCTAGTGATTGATTGTAAAACAGTGAAGCAGAAGAGAGAGAGAAAAAAAAAAAGCTTAACGTTCTGGCCCCGGACCAAGGCACCCAAGGACCCAGGGAATCGCCATCGCCATATCCGTGTCGGGAGGTTTCCAATCAACAGATGACGTCTCATTGGTTAAAGAAACAAAAGAGAGGGGACCTTGCAGATGCACTGCCCCGGGCCTCCAAGAACAGTGGAGTGGCACTCCCCTGCAGTCTAGCTACCGCTATCCCTGTTCGGGCTGTTGTGCTCTGTACGTGGCCACTGGACGATAGTGCACGACTAGCGAGCCCCAGCCGCCGAGAGGCTTAGTAGTCGTCGTGTTGCAGCGCTTGGAGAATATGATGGAAGGCATCAAGTACATAATAACCACCCAGTTCGCACATTTCGTTTCTATCATCCCAACTCACTCACTCACTCACTCACTCACTCACTCACCGAGACATAAACAACAAGGAATAAACAGTTCTGCAGTTTCCAAAGGAACAATTCCATAAACAACAGAAGATCGACACCATCACTCAGCAGAATCCCACACTTCATCTGCACTACCTACTCTAGAGCCAGCCAACTACAACAGCTGCTCTACTCACCTCTCTTCTACAACCTAACAAACTACAATCACAACCACATTTCAAAATGGAGACCTCACCGCAACACTCGCGATCTGCCTCTTCCGCCTCGCGTCGATCAAACCGATCAAACCTCTCTCTCGACCTCTCCAGCCTTCCACCTATGACCCCGCCTACGCCTCCCTCAAACACTCTCCTCTTCACCAACCTCACCGACCCAGCCATCTTCCTCCCCGAGAACCTCAACGTCATCCGCGACCTCATCACACACTCCGCTCCCATCCACGCCTTTGCGCCGCTAAAGTCCTTCCGCCGCATCGTCGTCTCTTTCTATGATGAGCAGGCCGCCATTGCCGTCCGCCAGGTCTGGGATAACGAGGCCATCATGGGTCAGCAGTGCCGTGTCTACTTTGGCATGCCTACTCCCGTTGACAAGCGCGACGAGCATCTCGCTCTTCCTGATGCTGGCAAGCTCTTCTTCATCTCGCCCCCACCTAGCCCTCCCCACGGTTGGGAGATGCGCATGGAGGATGCGCCCAACAAGCTAGTCCACGCTGAGGACCTCGCTGATGCGCTCGCTAAGCTGCATCACCGCCCCGGACCTGTGGACGAGGACCAGAACTCACCTGTGACCCCCCTCGACTCTGCTCTACCTGGTCGCACACGCTCCCGATCGTCCACTTTGATCTACAAGCCTGAAGAGAAGAGCAGCATGCCCGCTGTCATCGTTGATGACATGACAGATGAGCCCATCGAGTACAGCCCTGTGGAGCAGTCCAAGCCCATCATGGCGCACACTGCCCGGCCTCCTGTCGAGTTGATGCACGACGCCTAAGATGAATGCACTCGACACATTCATCAATGAACATAGTGGTATCTTCTTTGGCGTTCAAGGGTAAAGATTACGGTAACTGGGATTGGGCGATGGCATGATTGAGCGGTCTGTCTACTCAGGTCTACAACGGAGCATTTCATCCACTTGTGAGCATGGTCACTACAGGAGTTGGTAAAATATGTCTTTTATTGGTTATTATCATGGAAATAAATGGCGGTAAATGTGCCACACATAGATGGCATTTGCCCGGCTGGCGCGATTATACATACACAGCTAGTTGATTAATACTAGTTCTGAACACAGAATTACACCATAAAGCATCCTATTTGTTGATACTTCATAACACCTGAAATCAATTGCCCTATGAATGAGTACATCAAGTTATCAAAATGTGATACTAATCAGCCTAGACGAGGCTTTGCTGCGCCAAGAGAGCCGATAGCAGATGGCGCGGTATACTTGATGCGCCCACGAATCTGACGAGGCTCACCGCCGCCATGGCTCCAGCAATTGATCCGGCTACCAGCACTGCCTTGTTTACGATGAACGAAAGTTTCGAGCTATCGGCTGCTCCTGACAGTTTTGCATCTTTTTCTGTGTCTATGCCCAGCTCTGTGAGCATGCCGAGACGGGGTAGGTACTGGAACTCGAAAGTACTTGACTTGTCGAGGCCGCCTCCTTTTGTGTTGTGTATCATGAAGTTGGCAAAGTGTTTGAATTTCTATTGATTATGTTAGTCAGATGTCTTTTTTGTCGTGTTCTAGTATGTAATGAGGCTGAGTGCCCGACTATAATACGAAGGTGGTGCAGGAGGAAGCTGACCACATGGTGGATGGAGAGGATTATAAGTATACGTACTCGTTCTCGCTCTTTTTTCATGTGAGTTGGCAGCCAGGGATAACTGTAACTCAACAAGAAGAGAAAAGCACACTGCAGCCACACAATAGCACGGAAGCGCAAACTCGGTTTCTCAATCCCAAGTGCACCAGCCAGCGCATCACCGTTGAGTCTGTAAGCATGAGCAGCAAGAACCTCTCGAGGTAGATGCAGTGGCGGAGCTCGAGCTTCTGCTATAAGGATATTGTTTGCGAGGATCCGCGAATTTGCTGATGGGGCTACTTCAGATACTGCAATAGACTCCCATAGAACCTTGGCTCGTTCTGGTGTGGCCATCCAATCTGTAGGAGTTCCTAGCAAATATCCAACATAACGCCACAGGGCAAAGTAATCAGCGGTTTGCTGCTCGTTCAGATAGATACCCTGTCGAGGAAGAGCAACGAAGACGATGGCAACTGAGTACACGGCAATGGTACCAATCGCGTGTAAGTCGTTGATCGGCACTCCCCATTTTTCCATGTCGAAGTATCCTGGGTTTTGTTGCTCAAGTTGCATAAGTCGTCTTCTAACCGAGGCGTGTAGGAGTCTCACTCGTACTGACGAAACATACCCCTTTCCGCCTGGCTTAATCGAATCGATGTCTTCAACAACTTCCATGAAATGTTGCAGAGTCTCCAAGAGGCGACGTCTAGTAACGTTGACTCCAAAGCCTCCAGTCCGAGAAAGAGTCTCAACGACGCGATATGCGCCCATCCCACCTAGTAGTGACTTGTACAAGAGCTTTTACTCTGTCAATAAGGCGGATAGATCTGATGAGTGGGTGTAGCTTACTCCGAACATAATCTGCCCGCTGAATTGATACACCACCTGCTGGCCACGCTCAATTTGCTCCCAATCAACCCACTCAGGGACTGTAGAGGCTTCTCTCCATAGCTGACCCAAGACTTCATCCGAATTGGCATATTTCTTCAAAAGCTCATAAAGGTCTCTCTGTCCTGGACCTGAGCCATGGGGACATTTCCACCCCTTTGAACTAGGCGGGGAGAAGTGATCCAATCGATCTAGGGCATCTGTAGCTAGTTTATCATATGCATACAGTAAATGATTAATTTCATGTGCAGTTTGGTGATTGGGGGTCCAGTTAAACTTATGACCCCAGACATCTCTGGCGTCGACGAAATCGTGAGTGTAGTAATGATCCATGATGTCGATTGGAATATCAAACAGAGCAAGGAATGACCCCTACAACAAGGGACCAACAGGTCTTAAGAATCGGAGTCTTCCCTATAAAAGACATTGAGAGACTGATGACGAGCATGATCTGATACATGACGATGAGGACTTGTTGGTAGTGAACATTTTGGGCACTCTTACTCCATTTAGACGAAAAGTGGCACTTTATTGTGAACCACTTCCCTGTCACTTGAATCGGCATGTTGTTGGTGTGAAAGCGGAACAAAGGAACCGAAGAGCCAGTGTAATTGGCCTAACATGAGGCAAGTGGTATCAGCTACGCATGAGTGCGTTTTAACAACAACATTCCTGAGGGTTGGTGAACGAATATTGGAGGGAATCTTACGAAGCATATATCATGATGATGGCTGAGTCCGGTCACATATATCATAATCCATCTTAACTTGAGTAGGAAGCAGATACAAATTACCGTAACTGGTTACAGATGAGGCAAATTCACATCATCTTGGCAACGTTCTTGAAACTGACGATCGAGATGCAAACCTGGTTCCTGGATATTGCCCCCCTGGAGGCCACCAGTAACTCGCCTCTTTTGTCATCCCGCTGTTTAGTGAATTAGCATAACTTTTAATCCAATGCCATAAATAAGATTCTGACACGCTAATTGAACGTTACTAGTTAACTAGAAAAGGTAGCAGTGCGGTTGAGTCGATGTACTACGAAGTATCTTCGACTCGTGCAAGACACACAAGTCTGCCATCCAATGGATGTGCATCGACCTCTATACTGTAGTGGCGATACTGTCTGCTGGACAGGCTAGGACACCAACAGGCCAATTCGAGAATCGCTCGATATTAGCGTGTCCGGAGTAGATCTCCGAGTTGTGTAGACTAGAGAATCAATGATCATGACATTAAAATGGCATCTTTTTGTATAGATCAGCAGTGACAGGTCAAACTTGTCAGGATGAAGAGATCAATTAGTAACTTCATTATGCCAATACACGAATGAATACATGGTCTTAACGAGGATGACGACTATATAATAGATGGACCAGATACTGTATAGGTTAAGATGAGTGAAGGCGACAACTAGTGTATAACAAGTAGATATGATCGTTGATGGTGTAACCAAAAAACCACCGAGCCTGAAAAGTTTCGATGAAAGGGATCCATTCAAATGTTCTATTCATATTCTCAGACAAACATGTGAAGCTGATGGTGATAGAGCTTGTGCCATCATGAATATTGAGTAAGAGGATGTTCACTTTTCTCATAAGTAGTTGACGATATCACATTGAGAATAAAAACAAGACTATTGCAAAACAAAGGAAGGCTTGAATGCCCGTCTCATCCGAGCGTTCACCCGCGCAGAGTTATCATGGAACGAATCATGAGTCGTCTTCATAGACCGTATTTCGAATGGCTTCAGGTTAGCACTTAAAGGTACCGCCAAAGCGCAACGGCGCGGACCAACCTAAATCCGGATCACCTCCGAGTCTAACGGCCCCACCTTCGGACCCTTGCCATCATGAAAGCTTCTTTGCCTGTGGCTCAAATTTGGTTCAACTTTTCTAGTCATTCTCTTGATCTGCGGGCCGCTGATCCAACTTGTCATGATGAGTTGCACATGCCGAGCAACGCCCTTGAAAATATTCATCCAGGGGCTGTCTCAAGTTCACAAGCTTGAAGCTTCACCTTCGCTTGTTCGCCTTCCAATCCGTATTCGAACTGCACTACAACATAACACTCTCGCCTTTGCACGACAGGCACGATCTCTACACTTTTTGAAACATCTCAGACAAGATGCTTCCGGCGAAACTGCCAAGGAAACAGAGGTCGCGGACGAAAACTCTTCCAAAGACAAATATGAGGCACCTCAAGTGAAAGAAGAACAATTTGTCGAGGCCGTGGATACTTGGAAAGCTCAACCAAGCCCCAACGAACCGACTCGAAAGCGAAGAGAAAACACAGTAAATATCAACAGACGAACGACATATGGCCGTGGGGAAAACCAGCCCAATGATTCAGATGCCTCCAGCCCATTCAACAAAGAGGCAGAACCCAAGAAACCACGCTTCAAAGGCCCCTCCTCCAATCAACCGCAATCTGGAGCAGCCTACTGGAAAGTTCAAAAAGCAGCACTCAAGGAAAAATTCCCCGAAGGCTGGAAACCCCGGAAGCGTCTCTCCCCAGATGCTCTAGCGGGCATCCGAGCTCTCAACGCCCAATTTCCCGAAGTCTACACAACAAAGGCCCTCGCAGATAAGTTTGAGGTGGCGCCAGAGGCCATTCGCCGTATTCTAAAGAGCAAGTGGACGCCTAACTCTGTAGAAGAGGAGTCCCGACAGGAGCGCTGGTTCCGTCGTGGAAAGAGTATCTGGGAGACACAGGCAGCGATGGGCATCAAGCCTCCCCAGAAGTGGCGACGGGAGGGTATTACACGAGATCCAAGCTATCATGACTGGAAGAAGGAGGCCGTTCAGAGGAACAAGGTCCAGTCCGAGAAGGATGATTCGGAGATCAAGCGTACTTATAGTCCTCGGGCTAAGCGCACTTCTGCTCCTGAGGGTTCTTATGCCCCGCGGGTTGCACGAGAGAAGAAGGGTGCTTATACTCCCCGACCCAAGAGTACTTCTGGTTTTCAATTCAGAGGATAAGAAGACTTTTAGAACGGCGAATGTACGATGGGCATGATGACGATTTATTGCATATAGAACGGCGCAGGTGGACTGTACCATAGTTGTAGACTTACTCTACTATTGAGATGTAACATAATGGGTTTGAGCCAAGCATTTAGGGCAATCTATATCACAGACGCCAAGTGCGTGGATTGAGCTTCAGACGAAATCACAGCTCTTATAAACAACTTTGAAACGACTTATTTAGTCAAAAATCGCATTTGAGGTGTTTCTGTCAATAGCCTGGTTCATCAGCTGTTGTTGAAATTGCCCCCTTTGCCAATGGAAGCTCTTGACTTGGCGTGGGTTCATGGCGATAAATGTGACAGGGATTCGTTTGGAGGGGGCGCTTAGAGACGCATATGGTTTCACTGCCACATGCTAACGTAGAATTCGACTCTCACCACTCTGGCCTTTTATTTTTTCTTCCTAAATACAAACCTTTGTCTCTACTTTTACATTCTGGCAATTGTTCCACAGACAGTCCATATTCGCTCGTCCAATCCGTGTCTGTACAACGATACGACACTCTTCTAATCTCAAATCATGCCCACTCAATACCCGCGGCCTCCGCAGCGCGAATCATGGTTTGCGCCGCTATCAATTGACCTCGTCCTCAAGGTCCTCAACACGACTCTTCTGCACCCTTTTGTCTGCTGGATCATCCCATTGTGCTTCCGTGCGCAAACGGTGAAATGGGAGGCTCCACCCATGGTGGCTGCTATTGCATGGGCTACTATAATCACACTTTTCTGGATGGCCAATGTGATCAACCAGCGTATCGCTCATGGCATCCCACGTGAAGTGGACCTGAGTGAGGAGGTTATCGTCATTACTGGAGGTGCCAGCGGGCTGGGTCTGCTCATTGCTGAGGTGTATGGCATGCGCGGCGCGACAGTGGCGGTGTTGGATGTGAATGGCATGGAGAACACCGAGGCGAGAGGTGTTACGTACTACAAGTGTGATGTTGGCAATAAGGAAGAGGTTGCCAAGGTTGCGCTCGAGATTGAGAAGGATGTAAGTTTCGGGGTCGAAGACGACGCTGCAACTGTTGCTAATCATATCTCAGCTCGGTACGCCAACTGTGCTCATCAACAATGCTGCTATTGTCATTGGCAAGAACCTCCTGGATCTTTCCATGGATGAGATCGACAAGAGTCTCACAACTAACCTTCTCGGACCCTTCTATTGTCTCAAGACTTTCCTGCCTGCCATCATCCGTGGCGGAAACGGTGGAACAATCGTCAACATCTCTTCAGTCATTGGAACCGTCGGCGCTGCACAATTGACCGATTACGCCGCTGCAAAGGCCGGTCTCACAGCTCTGCACCGCTCTCTAACAGCCGAACTGCGCCAAAGCCACCCCGAGATTCGAACAGTGCTTGTTACTCCTGGTCAAGTGAGCACGCCGCTATTCTATGGGGTGCAGACACCCAACTCCTTCCTTGCGCCCGTGGTTGAGCCTGTGGATGTGACGAAGGAAATCGTCGCTGCTATCGATAGTGGGAGGGGTGCTACTGTTGCGATGCCCCTGTATGCTCGATGGATAGACTGGATTAATGTGCTGCCTGTTGGAGTGCAGATTATGATGCGATGGGCGGCGGGCGTGGATCAGGGGATGAGGACGTTTGTTGGGAGACAGGGACAAAAGTTGGAATGAATTTGACGCAGGCGTCAGAGTAAAGAAATCAATGGTAATGTGATATTAGACGGTGGATGTTTATTGGAGCATTAATACAAGTTAGCACAAAGGATAGTTGGCTACAAGTAATGGTTACCAGAGCTCACTCGCATACAACACCCATGACTCGACTCCCGAATGGAAAAAGAAACTTGGATCGCTCAGGCAAGGAGTTTACGAGATTATCAGCCATGTCCTCTGCATCTCCTAGTGGAAGCGGACTCGCAATGATTGGGCTCCGGCTGGGTGAGGTTGGCAGGAAATATATACATGATGCAGACACGACGTAACTGTTTCAACAGTCTTATTGGAGCACAAATCAGTCTGACATATTTCATATGCAACTCTTGAGTTGTCCTAGGCGAACAATCATACCTCAGGTCACAGATGCATCATTTGTGGAAGAATACATAATAGGCTGAGAGCTGACAACTGTATGCTGAACCCCTGACCGTTCGGAGTTCGCATAGGTTTATATCCGACTGGACAGAAACGGTGGCCGGGAATAGAAAAGCATCAAGGGTTAAAAGGGTCGGATAGGGTATGTGCAGTCCTGCGGGCGCTATCTTACAATTAGATGACCGTTGGCCACATGCTTTGTCGCTGGGTACCGTCGGCAAACGTTTGGAATGGATAGAAATGATTCATGAGACATGAACGTATCAGTTACATACACTGGAGCAAATATATGCAAGAACTTGAGTTGAGTTGAGTCTGTCTATAACAACTGAGATGAGAGTATAGCGGCTTTCTAATGGTATGTTGTTACATGAGGAATGTCTCAAAAATCTGGGGGTTTCATTGCCACAATGAGCTGAAAGCGTTGACATTACGCCCGTTGATCAGTGAAAAGGATCAAAATTCGGTGAGTTGTCTAGCCGTCCAAGGTTTCATGGGATGACCCGAGAGTCTGGAAAGTTTGGCTGGCCTAAACTAAGAGCAAAGGGTAAACTTGCTGTTTCTGATGAGAGTAGGAGGCTGGTAGGACGTTGTGATGGGGAAGGTGGGGTTCTGAATTTGCTGGACCCCTTGCTTGGCGGGGGAAACAGTGACCCGACGGACCCCAGAACGTCATGTCACTTACCCGTACCTTCCTTCCCTTGAGGTTTCTACGCCCGCTGAGCTGCAGTGAATGTTTGAATTAATGAACCCGCCAACAACCAACATCCACATCTATTCCCACATCCATCTCCATTGACCGACGGCACATCTTTGGGCGTGTAGGCGAGTATCACGGTGACTTAATGAAAAAGCACTGGATGGCGATCAACTAGACAGTAGCATACCTTGAAGCCTTGCTAACTTATTGAGATAGAACGACTGAAAATACTATTGCATCAATGCAACATGAGCACGCGACAATTAAACATAAGCGACCCTCTTCCGCCGCTGCACGATTAATATAAATCGAGGCCGGCTTCGGTACCGATGACCCGTTGCAATCCATTCAGACGCCCGCTGATGCCGTTACGCCCGCTATTGTGCCGACTTTGTAATACCAACAGAGTCAGAGTCTAGGGGAGTGTTTACAAACGGATTGATAATTCATCATCGATCGAGTCAACTCGAACCAGGCAGAGAGAAAGACATACACAAAACAACCACCAGCACTCTTGTTTTAACAATACTCTAAACCAAGTCGAATCGATCGCTTAGCAACCATTCCCAACTCAATCTTGCCCAGAGAGCAACCTAAGTGCCAGGCCTTATCTGCGCCCGTCCTTTAGGGCCCCTCCCCACCAATCACGCTGCCATCACATCCTGCACCAGCCCGCAGCCACGAGCGGACAATCCCACTTTGGTGCAGAGATAAGCCTTCTTGGGGATTTCCACGCCCTTTTTTACTGCAACTCTACCTTACTCTATTCACCTTTCGCTGCAACTGCATTTCATTGCAACTCTACCTTCACATTCATCCTCAGCTTTTGCTTTCTTTAGCTCCCACAATCCCGTCACTTTTGTTCTGGACCTAGCCTAGCCATGCCATGCCACGAATCATGAAGCGAGCCCTGATCCTTGGACATCCATCACCTTTCCCACATACACTGCATTGAACGCAACTAAATCATATGAAACTACTCATGCTCCCTGTTCCCGAGCTGTCAACTGTCTCGCTAAACCTTTTGACTTACTGTCCGTGGACATTGCAACCTAAGACTTAAACTCAACTCAACTTCATTCAGTTCAGCTCTACTTGAGCTTGGTCACTGAGACATACACCAGGTCCTGTCTTAGAGTAGCTCTTATAACAACCACTCATAATCCTGCGTCCAAGCTCTGTTTTTACGACTACAGATGCACATCTAAACTGCGATTACCGCACCGAAAGGGGCTTCTGTTGTTCATCCTCTGAAACCAAGTGAGCCGAATTGACAATGGGACAGTGGTGGGTTGATTCTCGCATCGAAGCCACCGTCACTCGGTCCTTCGTCGTCAGTCAACTTCTCCCCGATGAGGTTGAGCGCTTGGATCGCCCCGTTGCCTTTGGTGGCGAGGATCTAACAGAGCGCACATACTGGGAAAGCATCCGCAACGATGCGCCTCGCTTGTTCCTCATTCTTGTCGACCTTGGTGTGCCGGATCAAATTTTTGGTGTTATCGATGATGGCTGGGATGATGCCGAGCTTCCAATTGCCCTCGAAGACGTTGATCGACTCTTATTAACCGCCACCCGGGACGAAAGGGTTGAGAAGAAGTTCTACCAGCGCCAATTCCACTACCTTTTGAAGCCTCTGCAGCGTGGAAATCATTTAGCTTATAAGGACAACGAGGTAGTGCCACTAGACGTTGTGGAAAAGCCTTCACTGCCCACGCACAAGTCAAATGGGCATGACAAGGTCAGGCTCCCAAATGTTCCAGGGGAGGTCTTTTCTCGACGGCGATATGTGCTCGGCAATGGGCCTGGGTCAATGCCGGTCCAGGACTTCCTCGACGCGGTTCATGGGATCAAGGGTCTGCAAAACGAACACATGATCTCATACTGGGCATCTTATACGCAGCACGGATATGGATACGTTCTCTTTACGCCATCAAGCGACTTTAGTCTCAAGTCGTTTCTGGCGACAACGCCTTCACAGTTCAAGAGTCTCGCAAAAGCTCGTCGAAGAGAGCTCGTCATGAATTGGATACTTTGTCTCGTCGATACGCTCTGCGACTTCCACAGCAAGAACCAGTCACATGGATATATCAAACCTTCGACTATCTTTTTCACCAACCAAAACCACGTTTTCTTTTCCGATTCGACTCGACTTACACCAGATAGCGTGATTCTTCACACGGATAAATCGTCGTTTGACCGCGAACGGTACGATTATGCAGCACCAGAATTATGGTCTCGACCTGCCGGGGCAACGAGTCCTTCAAATAGATACCCATCCGCAGATGAGAACCATTTCGGCATGGTGCAAACATACGATCCGAGTGGCTCGCCAACAGCTATGTTCATAGCTCCGAGCCCTCAACTTAGCGGCCAACAGGCCGACATCTTCTCGGTAGGCTGCATAATATTGGAGCTGTTATCTTATTTAGTCAAGCGAACGTCAAGCAAATTTGCGAGTTTTCGATCAGCAAAACACAAGACAGCCGGTCGAGGTGGTGCAGTGTTGGATACATCTTTCCACAAGAACCTTGGACAGGTTGAACTGTGGATGTCAGGTCTTGCGAAAGATGCGACTCGGAAGTCAACATCCACCAAGGACGGCGCGAACATTCTCAAAGGCGTCCACCCCATGTTGCATGTTGTAACGGGAATGTTGGCAATGAACCCATACGATCGACCACCCGCTGTCGAAGTGCAGCAGCGTGTGTACCAAATTCTAACCGAAGTTTGCGACATTTCGGAACCACACTGCGTGCATCAATATTCGCAGGATCTCGAAAACTCATTTGGCGGGCTGCAAATCCATTCTATGGGCGATGGCATAGTCGGCAGTCTACCAGGCGGGTCGAATACTACGTATGGAACACCACGGACATATCAACACAGTCGAAACGGCAGCAGTGGAGGGTATTCGCAAGTGAGTCGCACGACAGGTAGTAGCGAAGCAGAAATGGATGCGATACACCAAGTAGGATCAGTTGGCCTACACCAAGTACGAACGCAGAGCTCATGGCCACGCCATGTGGCATATTCCCAGTATCCAGGGATGTCGCAATACTCGGCAGGTCAATGGGATAGTCACACTGCATGAGTATGGTCTCTTCTTTTCTGAATGACAATTGTGATGAGTGAGTGGGGACGCGTCCTTATTATTAGGATCAGACGTGAAACGCAACGGCTTATTAGGACTTGCTGGCGTTGGTTACATACTATGTACGCATAAGCAGTGAGGATCGTGGTTTGTGTTTTCGAGGCAGGGGTGCTCATTTAACAGCCAACAGCCGTGGCTGACATACTTATACGGATGGTTTTATTTGCTGGAACAGGGGTGGGATTTTGAAAAGCAATTACCGGTTACAATCAGCTTCGGATAGCGTTTGCTGCTTCATGATATACCGAAGGAACATGTGGAATTATGCACGATTTACGATTGAATGAGATTTCAATTTCAATTCCGATTCCGCTTACAATATCACTGGAATGCATCTGTGCAGGGTTCCTTCGAATAAAGGCTCGTTTGCCTCATGTTGGTTGGATGAGTGTTTGAGACATTGGCAAGCGGGAATATGAAACATGGGAAGAACAATTTGAGACCTTGACGAGGCTGCAATGACTTGACTAATAGGAAATAACAGCTAATTACCAGCGTGACAACGTTAGGGGATGCGGTCCGGGTGCAGAGTCGCGCATAATACTCTGATAATTACGATACTACTCATACCTTGAGCACATTGGCTAAGTCGTATATTGCAAGGCAGAATCGTTTCGGGCACTTCCGAGTTTAGGGATCATGCAAGGCCGTTTCAAGACATGGATAGGACCCTGAGAAACCATCAAAGGAAGAGGAACTGACGTTGATAGATGCCAAGACAAATGATGCAAGCAACCTACGCACTGCACTTCTGGCAGATTACCAGATCAAGATGAAGATCAACAATTCACGACTCCACGGGTTTCCCCCTTGTTATCTTTTTTTCCTTTCCCCCCGATGTATCATTTTAGACAGTGCAGTCGCGCAGAAAAGTTCCCTGACATTCTCGACGAATCGGCGAAATAGTGGAACCAGCGAAGTTTTTCGACAAGCGTACGTCATGGGTGCCCAGGGAATGTGGGGGAAAAGACCGTGGTCCAGATGGAAGAGGAGAAGGAGAAAAAGTCTATGTACATACAACAGAGGAGAAGGGGGGAAGAGGAGAAAATCTTGGATAGAAGCCAAGAAAGTGCGGTTATCGCGGAGAAGGGGAATCCAATGGAGAAACCAGGAAAGACAAGAATTCGATGAGGGGTTTTGTTGATGTCTTAGTTGGGCTCCATCTTTGGTTTCTTGGTGTTGGACTGTTGGACAGTTACTGGACCATAGATGTCGGTCCGTAGGACTGGTGACTGGCTCTGGTTCAGGGGGTATTGTGGCAAGATCCAGTGCTAGCTAGACCGGAACTCTGACTGTCTTAGCACGAGTCAACTGAACTGAGTAGTCCCGAGGCTTCGTAGAATGTTGTAGGGACAGAAGTTGTCTTCTAGATTGTAGTCGATTGATTGATTGATTGAATGAATGAATGCATGCATGTCACGATAAAGACAACGACGTAAGACAGATGGAGAAATGCCCGAACATTGAATGTGTCGGCAATACGTATACAATGCAACTCAGCGTTACATTGGAGTAATACCTACTACCCTGCTTGAGCCCCTGTACATACATGCTGTAAGCTTGTTGCAGTGATTCCCGATGCAAGGCGGCTACCCGCAGAAACAGAGTCAGAAAGCACTGAAGCTCAAGCACGAAACGAAGAGGGGAATTTTCGAATAGCAGAGAAAGATCTGACCAACAGCAAACCAATCAATTAGCAAAGCTCTGTTGCGTTCGGAAAAGACCTGATCAGGGGGTGGCAAGAACCAAAGCTCGATCCAACGTTTCTCTCTCAGACCAAATCGGTTTTTATGGTTTTGGGGGGCACATTTGGCCAATCGATTGGTGCTGATTTATCGGGAAGACCTATGTAAACCAAGGGCGAGGCAGCAAAGAAACTTGCCTTGTCCATCGGAATCTCCACTTGAGCTACATACTGGCTGCGTACTTAATATTAAAGCTGCTGCTGCAATATAGCGGGTGCAGCACATTTTAGTGGATGCAGTTTTGTACCGGTACGTACTGTATTCCCCGAATCAAGGAATTAGACCCCATCGAAAGAGAAGAAAAAAATGGGTGCCAGGATCGACTCGGATGGATTCGCAGGGGGTGTTTGATAGCTACTGAGCTTAAGGGAAGGCAAGCAAGACACATAGACAAGACATCCATGGTCAAGGCCATTCAAGGTCAAGGAGTAAAGTAATAAAGCTTAGGTAGAGCTTTGTCTTGAAAAGAAATAAACAACCTGGATCACCCCCCGTCCCATCGAAATCCATCTCATCTTATTGATTTGATCTGCTCTACAGTACTCTTCCACTCATCATCCTCTTTTTCTGATTCTTCTCTTATCAGCTTCAAAGAAGAAACCCCCCCACGATACTAAGCTAAGGGATCACACACACATACATACACACACGCACATACGCACACGCATTCTCAGCTCAATCAGCACACCACAAACGCATACCTGACGCGTGGCCGACCGGGCCGCTACTGCAAACTTGTACTCGCACTACGCCAATCGTCGTCCTTTTGGCGTACTATTTACGGCCTTTACCTTTTTTTTTTTTTTTTCCGCTCGTCCCTTCCCATCGCTACTCTCTCAGCTAGAGTAAGAAGGGGGGTGGAGATATACGAAACGAGGCTGCCTCTAAGAGCCTAAAGACAACAAGGACGCAAAACAAACAACAAGAATCGCTTAAGCTTAACTACAACTCTACAACCCTCTTTTTTCTCTCTTCTTCTCTCACTCCAAAGTCCAGTCGCTACTGTTCTCGAAAAGGATCGAATCATACTTGGGAGGAAAGGAACAAAAAAAAGAAGGACAAAGTTAATTGCTGCGTCGATCGATCGTTTGCGACGAGGCTTTTGAAAGAGGGAAAACTTTCTTATCGAATTTTGCTTTATACAACGCCCTCGGTCGCTTTTTGTGGAAAGAGAGAAAGGGATCGAGTTATTTCTCTGTCAAGATGCGCTCGCCACTATTCTTGCTCTGCGCACTCATGTCCTTGGCAATTGCTGCTGAAGTGCACATGTCTGGAAACAGAGCGCCTACATCCCAATTCGCAACACATGGTAGGTCTTGACATACTTTCCATCTCCAAATCACATCGAGGATCTCTCAAATACTAATAATCACTAGGTGTCGCATCCCAATTACCTTGTCGCGACCAAGCTATTCTCACCCAGGACCGCGTTCGCGCTCGACAAGCCGCCCTATCGCAAATGCTCGGCCACAGCGCAAAAGTATCTCTCGTCGAGACGGCATCCGTCAACGTCAAGGCCTTTGCTCACGGCGGTATGAGTTTCCTTTTCGGCTTGGCATCTTCCTCAAACGACGTCCTCGACTACATCAACAACGGCACCACTTCTGTGTTTTCACGAAGTGTTTCCAGTGAAGAAGGCAGCGCGGCTTCAGGGCGCAAGCACGTTGCTTACACCAGCATCGCACTCGTTCTCGTCATGCTCTTTTTCGCTGTTTGGATGTAAATGAATTGAGGCTGGGAACTCTTTTTGATGCAACGGCTCTACGATACGATCTTTACTACTCTTTTTCGCGCGCAACCTTTTATGATACCCCTACCGGATTTGGCGTTTTATCTGGGTCGGCCTTTTATTTGCTTTTGCATCGGTGCATACAACATTACTTTTCACTTCTCAAAGGGGGATGCTGGTTCATGAGCTTTTGGAGAAAATTACGTCCTTGGTGGGGGAAGGAGCTTGCAGCTGTGCTGCGTCTGCATTTGGGGGGATTGGATGGATGGCTGGACGAACGAACGATTACGGTTTGGTAACTAATGATGGATACGTAATGACGTGTTTGGGATATGGGATGGGACGAAACAATGCATCAATGGTTGGGATATATTCAAGGAACATACTGATAGACATGGATAAGGCACAAATCAAGTATGGAGTTGCATCCAGTTCTTGGCTTTTCTTGGACAATAGAGTTCCAGGGCTGAGGTCAATTCCCATTTCAGACAATATGGAAATTCAATCTGAATTACAACTAATCCTCCTTCCGGTTCACCTCATAATTGCTTCACTCATGATAACCGCAGCCACAAGCATGATAAACAAGCTCGGTCTAAGGAATGCATGACACGCACTCGACTTGACCACCCCAACTTCCCCAAACACGATCCCTGTATGGACCGCCTCGTTGGTCTTATCTCCATGAAACAACCCGGCGATCGTCGCTCTTGGCATAGAGTGCTTGCGCAATAATGTCTGACGACTCTGCATACTGACACAGCCATCCCGAACGCAAGTTGTGCCATCCGGACAACATCCTCCACCGAGGCCTTTACCGCACTGCATCGTCGTGTTGACCGCGCACGCTGCGGGGCGCCCTTCGTCGACAATGCATTCGTCACTCTGAGCGCAGCAGTAAATGTGCGAGGGCGAGAAACGCGTCTGCGCCTGGTGGCAGGCTTTTAGCGGCGGACAGCATTTGTTCTAAACTAGTCAACCCCCCCTCCTCCCTTCTAGCCTTGAAGCTTGCGTTTGAGGATGAAGATGAAACGTACCGACTGACAGAAAGCTTGGCAATCTTGAATCTGTTTGTTGCACGCTTGATAGGGCAGGTGGTAAGGTTCTTTGTCGCTCTTGTTCACGCCCTCATGATTTATCTCGACTAGAACCTGCTCGTGCGCGAAGGCGAGGTTTGTCAGGTTTTCGGACGAGTGCTCCTAGTGTCCGTTTGTGGTCTCGAAAACGACTATTATGGAGACTAAGACAACGACGATGAAGAAGATAGAGAGGGCTCCCATGAAGGTGTATCGGAGTCGGTGGTCGAGACGGTGCTCCGATGTACCCCAGGGAGTTCGGGTGTGGGTTTGGCACTGGTTTCTTTCGATCATTAGGAGTGTTGGATAAAGGGACGAGGAGAGATGGTTTTTAGGGTGCATAGCATAAGATATATTTTAATAGGTAGGTGGTAAATTGTGAGCAGTGAGGGGAGGCTTGGAGTTTGGTGATGGACTCTTATAAGTGAATCATTACTAAATGTTGCTCAGACATTTACGTGGGACACTCTTTCCCCAGACTCGAGACAACCCAAGTTGGAACTCGGGTTATGGATTCAATGGTACCCGTTTTATGGTATTTGGAATGCGAAACAGTGTAAATACGGGTGTGATATCTAGATATCCAAGAGCACACACTGGTGTAAAGAGCTTGCTCCAGCTCGACATCTTATTAATGTCATAAATGACTTGATATGCAAGTTAGCAACGACCTACAATATCGAAATACCTTCCATAGGTGCCTTGCGATATGCGTAAACTGTTGGTAACATCCATATCAGCAAGACTTGGTAGGTACACAGGCAGTCGTGTAATACCATTGGCCGGCAGCAGGGCGAGTCCTGGACAGATATCAACAAATATGCTGTCAAGCCTTAAACCACGACTTGGTCGACCCGACGGTTTGTGTTTTCTATATAGTATACGAAGTGGTAAATAAACAATTTGCTACACCTTTTACGGCTATTGCTTGAAGCTGCTCAACCTATAATGACAAGGAATTTACCAGAGCTACTGCCAAGATCAAGATCTAGGCTTCTGTGGATAATCTAAAGGAAGGTATCTTCAAGCATCTATATTTGGCTTGCTACACCTTACAAGTTGGAAGTTCCTAATGCTCACACTTCATAGTTTCAATAATGTAGGCAAGCAGCTGTGCCGACATGAACAGTATACCCTAGGAAGTCGATTTCTGTTGTATGCGGTCTGGCATTCTTCCAAATGACTAGTAGGCTGACGCCTCGTAAGGCCTTCAAACTCTTGTGAATGTTGTCTCGGAATTTCTTTAGCCGTTCGAGAAACTTGCTATACCGTATATGTAATAGTTTACTATGATAATGTCGAAATCTTGTCGCATAATGTTGGTTCGACGGATTCCCAAGAAACGCGATCTGCGGGTGTCTGCGGTACCAATATCTGCATTGCAGAGCAACGCGGTTATCGGGCAATAGAGTATGAAGGATGCTCTGCCTTGGGCACCTAGATACGATGTCGGAAACCTTGCGACAAACAGACCAACAATGATAAGATATGTATGAGTGATGATATCCATTGCGTCTAAGTTTGTCTATTCACTCATGTTGCGCTTTAAGTATCATGTTGCCACAGCGTAATCAGCAAGGTCTAGGTATCTGTGCATCTGGACAGCTTTGAAAATAATTCATGTTCATGGCCAGGTAGTCTATTTTCCAAGTATTTGTTCCATTGAGTTGTAGTAGTTAGAATTGTCGGTCTTGGGTTGTTTAATGGATACTCTAGTATGTGCCAATCACAGCTCTGCGTATAAGTGCCAAGGTTTTTCCTCGTAAAAAGGAAGGAGCTGTGATTCGTTGGCAAAATTTGACAAAGCTTTTTCTCTGTCTGAGAGAAGACTAAACTCTCCACTCTCCCCTCTTCACCAATCAAAGCATGAACTGCTTTTCATATGCCAGTCCCCCAGCCATTGCATCAAGTCGGTCCAGATAATCACCGGTCCCCGCGATAAGAATTAAGCCTTGGATCGAGAAAAGTACCGCCCTGGCTTCAAGGTACCTGCCTGAGAACGAAAAATATCGAATAACCAGACGGAAAGTATACGAATAAGCTCCTCGAGACTCGACGAAACAGAAAATCCTCATCAAACATCAATCTGCTACGACCACCTGTCCTGTCGAACCTTGTTCTGTTTTGAAGAGACTTGGTCCATTTCCCACGACCCATTTTTCTTCTGTGTATCGATAGAAGAGGGCCATTTCTGAGGGCAAAATCTTTCCAAGATACAACCATCAACCGCCGCCTCACGACCACGCCGCCGCGCCCAACAGCACCACGCCACGAGCTGACGTGCTGGAGATACGATTGAATTGCCTAAAGGCTCTACTTCCATTGCTTATGCTTTAATAAAGCCGTCATGATGGCTGAGCCTGCCCAGCCTGAGCTCAGCGCGGCCATGTCCCCGACGGGTGCGTAGAAAAGCTCCCCGCCAAACTTGGACGGGACAATCTTTGCTTTGCCAAACCAGACCAAACAAAACATGCAATGCTGACTGCCGTGACCGTAGGGATCAAGCAAGAGCCTAGCCATGAGGCTGACATCCTCGAGGGTCTTGAACTTGACCTTGAGTCCATCATGCAAGCCGCGACCAAGCGGCCCTTTGCAGACCATTCTAACGACGACGATCCAAACAAGCGAGTCAAGTCTGAAGCCGAACCTGTCCAACAAAACACGCTCGAACTCGATCAAGGCGCCGAAGAATCGCTAGAAGATGGCCTTGCGCTTCTCGTACACAATGCGCTCAACAATGCCAACGACTTCATGTTCGACCCCACGAGCGATCAGATGGATATTGATGGTATAACCGATCATCCGCTTCCACCTCCTCCTCCACCATCTTCGCCCTCGGTCACCTTCTTCTCCGATCCTCAAAAGTACTTGCGCAAAGCCAGTAGACATGCGCTAGGTAATATGGTAGGTGCCGTGACTGTAGAAACCCTGCAGCGCTTACATAGCTGGGATAGGCACTTTCCGTTCTTTTGTTATTCTCGCAATCTTTCGACGACTCTATCAAGCCAATTCAAGATGCCGATTCGCAACATGCCAAGTCTTTTCGAGACCTTCAATCATCTTTCGCGCAAATCAAGCAGATCTACTCCTCGGGTCCCATTCTATCTGCAGACGAGCCAGACCTTCAGGATCACGAATCCCGCACCATCCTCGACCTAGCGAACCTTGCTCAATTCTGCATATGGCTATTACAAAGCGCGCCCTCATATAGCGAAGCTCACCAGCACTTCCACGCGATCTTCCGAGGCCAGGTATCCGATCTTGGTTCTGATGCGCTCGACCTGTACCTATCTCTCAAGACCCAAGTCGCCATCGATGCGCTTGTTTCAAAAACGGCCGAACAATCGAGTGAGCAAGTACTAGAGGAGGCTTTGATCAATGGAATGGAAGACAAACTACGCGGACTTCACAACGGGTTCGATCTTACACCTGCCGACTCCGAATTCATCACCTCGGTCCGATCAAGGAAAACGTCGCTTGAAGGCGAGACGTCAACTGAATCTGGTGGGTATTGCTTTTTCAGACTGAATGGTTTTCCTCACTAACACATTGCAGCAATTCTGCGAGAAAAGTACAAGGTCGACGATCTGTTGCGACAAGTTTCAACATGTGTCAAGACCCGACTTGCATTGATGTCAGATCTTGGATCAAGACTGGGCCATCCCATGCGATCTAGCGAAGAAACTGCTGTCGACCTCTTGGGCGACACTAGTTGCGATCCAACTCTTGACATGGAGGACCTATCCTCATTCTTTGAGAAGACAACTTCAGGCCTCGTCCAGGATGCCTTGGCTGGCTTGACTGACGATACTACAACAACCACCAACCCCAACCCTGACCCTATTCCCGCGCCAACACCTGCCGTCACTGAAACCATCGAACCGACACCAACCGCTGAGCCTACCAAGAGCCCTGAGAAGGAACCCTCATCTACACCTCAGACGAATGGCAAGCCCGACATGATAACAGACTATAAGGAATTAGAGGCATTGGTAGCTGAGAGCACGTCCAACTATGTTAAGACCACATTGCATGGATTGTCTCCCGTTCCTTACCAACCTACAGTGCCCACAAGTACAAGTGAGCTTTTCGGTCACGGTCCACAGAGGTTACCAGCTCATGAAAATACAGCGCAATCGTACTTGAACCAGCTCCAACAGCAACAGGCTCATAATACGTACTACTCGTCGTATACACAGAGCGTACCTGAACCACAACCGCCGCCTCCTGAGCCAGGCCATAACCTGCCACCCAATCAAACCTTCCCGAGTGCGATACTGTATGACAAAGCTCGTCAAGCAGCCCTCTCTAAAAACTCGTCCCATACTAGGAGAGAAGGCCTTCACTCAACGCGTCGACCCTGGACTCAGGAAGAAGAGAAGGCTCTTATGGCTGGTCTTGACATGGTCAAGGGTCCTCACTGGAGCCAAATACTCACCTTGTTCGGACAGAACGGCACAATATCAGATATATTAAAAGATCGGACACAAGTGCAACTGAAGGACAAGGCCCGAAACCTCAAACTATTCTTCCTCAAGACCAACTCAGAGATGCCATACTATCTCCAAGCAGTCACGGGTGAGCTGAAAACACGCGCTCCAACACAGGCGGCCAGGAAAGAGGCCGAGGAACGCGCGAGACTGAGCTCGGAAGAGCAGCGTGCAACTCTCAACGGGATCATGACCCTAGCTGGAGGCTTGCAGAACCCACCACAGGGACAGGGAAGGGCCGCGGGAGCTCCAGCCTCAGCTGTCGGCTCGGGAGTCATGACGCCTGCTCAAGCTGCGAGCGCCGCTCAGGCTGCGTCTTCACAGCAGGGACAAGCGCACAACCAAGCTGCCGCTCACTCGTATAACCCTGCTACCTCATCGGGATATCCTCCATCGACGCTGCCGCAGTCCAGACCAAGCGTCATGTCGCCGCCCCAGCAGTCACCTCATCAAGCAGCTCGTCCGCAGTCTTCTCAAATGTCCATGTCTCCTCAAACACCACGGTCACAACTGCCTCAGCAAACCCACAGCGCGATGCACTCTCCCGTGCACGCCCAGGCTGCTGCCCAAATGCGTTCCCACACATCAACGCCTGTCGGACAGCTGCATCACTCTCCACCGCCACAACACACACCAACTCCTCAACCTGCGGCCCAACACCATACTCAGACTCACTACGCGCCCGCTCCACACACTCAAATCACTTACCCCTCGCCTACGCCTACAAACGCCGCATCGGATATGCATTCGCATACCCATGTACAGGTCCCGGAAACGCAGATGGACCAGCATATGCACGACAATGCCGCAGAGGCGGCTTTGTTGCAAGGTCTTCAGGCTGCGGTAGCAGAGTCGTTGTAATACAAGTTTAGGCAAATGCTCGAGACTCTCGTTCTTGCAGATGCTGAACCCGGACTTCTTGGCAGCCTGGTCGAGCGATGTTTCACTTTTCTTCTTTCTATATTCTGTTCTTTTTCAATCTTTCTTATATCGATTTCGCGATGAATCAGTTTGCCCTATAGCGAGCCAGGGCAACTAGGTAGATGCTCATCAGGGTGCACTCAAAGGCGCAGTTGGCTATATTCGTTTCTGCGCAAAAAAAAAGTTTTGTTCTTCCATAGATCCGAAACGCCTCGAAGGCCGAATTTCAAAAAAGGAGATGAGGGGAAGGGTGCCGAGGAAGAGATTCAAAGAGAGGATGTGGAAGCCTGGCTGGGAATGATACCACGAATAAGGAGTACGATATGATGGGTAGGGATGGGAAATAGCAGGTGATAGATTATTGAAATCCTATCAACCGGTAACAGAGTTTTCTCTTGCTCTGTGACAGTGACACTCTTGTGACTATGCTTATATCTTGTTTAACGAAGCTCAAGGTAATAGGGGCTCAGGTTACGCTGCTGGGACGATATACGGTCGCTTATCCACGATGGCTCGTAGCCGGACATCAGGTTTCTCTTCCTAATGGTTCGTCATGATGCATCTCGCCGATATCTCACAGCGAATGGTGTCACTATTTCAACCCAAACGACCCGTTGTCTCGATGTTGCACTTTGTGAGACGTATCATTGATGCTTTAATAGCGGAGCCGCAAGTGCACTAGATAAAGGTAGAATCTACTGCTAAATGATTTAGCCTACGACTGTTTGATAGACTCCTTCTACTTGTTACGATAGAAGAAGCCTCTTTTGTCAAACTATTGTCGAGAAGTGAAGTATTCAACATGTTCCATCCTCAATGCCGGCAAAGACGCAGTCACGAAGCGACTTGCGCGGCAACAGGGACTGTGTGTCGCAACCCTACAACTACTCTAAGAATCTATGACCAGACAATCCCGTCGCTTTATTGTCAGTTTCATGCTTGTAGGCAGATTGAAGCGGGACGAGCATGCACTGTTGCAAAGCTACCAAGAGCTGTAGTCTGCAGTCAACGTAGATCTGAGCATCGCGACTTTTGTACACTGAGCTGGCTAATGCTTAGACAGATATTCAATGTCAAGCTGTTGACAACGGGATGAGATGTACCTTAGATGTTAAGGACGGAAACACGGCAGTGCATAAATACTGCACGCAGCTCCGTAGGTGCTATCTCACGAATGTTGTCAGCACGAAAGCTAACAGCAAACTCGGACCTGTGTGCATTTCCAGAATGCCAAAACCAGAGATCACTACTAAACGACCAAAACATTTTGTTTTGCGTTGATCACCGATGCGAGCATGACAACTGTCGCAATCATAAAGATGCCGGAGTCTTTTGCAGATCTCACACTTGTGACGACCAATACTGTATGGCTTTCGCCCCAGATATTGACTTGGATAATCCCCAGCGATTCTGCGAGCGTCACCGTCTGTGTCAGAGGTACCAATGTCCACGCCTCTGCCACACCCGGGATAACGGGCAACCTTCACCATTCTGTGGCGCACATTACTGTCAAGCATCTGGTTGCAAAGGTGATCGCGAAGGAGGGCTGTTCTGCCCTGCGCATACTTGTGTTAAGCCAGGCTGCCTCAAGGGTAGGGGGTCTCCTAAGACCGACTACTGCAAATACCATAAGTGCAGGACAAAACACTGTCGACTGAAGAGGCTGGAAAGTGAGTATTGTCCGTACCATGAGTGTGTCTACGATGACTGCGCAGCTGAAGCAGTGGAGGGTAGGTTTTGTGAAGATCACCGGCGACGAATGGGGGGCGGCTTTGAAAGAAGGCCATCAGCTCATGGTGTGGGATACACCATGTACGAAGACGGTGGGTTTGCATGATGCGTTCAAAACACGAAATGTAGGTTCAATGCTAATAGTAGTAGACCTTCCTAGTGCATGTCCCGGAATCAGTGACAGAAAAGGATGTGGCCGAAGAGTTGAACATGGAAATCACTTCTGTCAACACCATATGTGCCAGATCCACAGTTGCCAGGCTCCAAGGACTCGATCATCCGACTTCTGCATTGATCACGGGTGCCTCACAGTAGGATGCCACCAACCTAGGCAGACACAGATTCAAGGGTTGCGTCGGGGTACCGCTGAAGGACTGTTTTGTGAGGATCATGCTTGTCGGCATGTTGGTTGTCGCAATGAGACTGCTGAAGACTCAGATCGATGCCTACAGCATGGAGGAGGCCGTGTGCCAAGTTTTAGACAAAGAGTGGTGGATTCTGGAGACGAGAGGCCAGCCCGAGTCCGTCGCGCAGACGTCGGAAGTCCGAATAGCTATCGAGATAATGGTGGAGATGGACGCCGAGATGGCCAGAGACAACTGGGCTGGGCCGAAGCTAGGCATAGAGATCCCTGGGCAGCATGGGGCACGGCGATATGATCCGAGTCTGGTAATAAGAAAGTGTAAAAGATGTGAGTCGATTCGACCTTTTCAACTAAGCCACACTTGCATCATTGGGGTCCGACCATTTCAAGTTGGTGTTGTTACCAGGCAGAGCCGAATGTGTGAGTTGAAGTTATTCCCAAAAGGCAATGGCGGGGTCATGTCGTGTCATGTCATGTCATGTTAAGTGTGGCTTGGAAGGCGGACTTGGGTCCAGCCGAGTAAAGATTAAAGAGCTTGCATTCGGGTTCTGCAAGGGCAAACGGCAAGTGCAAGGGGGTCCCGTGGTGACGATTCCTCTTTTTGAAGGTGATGGTGTTGAGGAAGGAAGGAGGGGAGGCCGCTTGAGCAAGCCATGGTGTACCTGTCATGCGGCTAGTGGGCAGTAAGCTTAAGCATAAACACTGTACATGACGCCTGATTGTCCACCTTAAGTACAGTGTGAAAAGGCCTCAAACACAGCCTCAGGTCGCTTGACATGACCCCAACCCACGCCATGTCCCGCTCTGCCCGGCTCATCAGGGACGAACACCTGCCCATGCACGTCACTCAGCTAAACAAGCAAGATACCTAATGCACGACACATGGCAACTTCCATCTTTAATAGGTGTACTTTAATTAGTAAAGTAGCATTCTCCCGTCATTCAATCTATTACCCGCAGCCGCCAGGGTCTTTTTCTCTTTTCTTTCGCTGATCTTCTTTGACACGCTTGGATACATACCGTACCTGCATACCTAGATACTAGGTAATATGCTTGCCTATCATTATCAACATCATCAACAACAAAGAATTATACAAAAAGCATCAACCCAACTACAACCATAGCACTATCTATTCTTATAATAATATTGTATTTCTCTTTGCGTCTTCCATGTACCATCTCTGACTCTTTCTTTGTCTCTCTGTCTGCCTGCCTACTTTGTAAATGACCACCATCATCAATGAGGCACAAACCCATACATCATGGCCACGCGCCACTCCGAGGACTCAGTTATACTATAGTTATTTTCAACCGCACTAACTATATACCAAAGTACCATGGTTCTTCCCTGTTCCTATTCTGCAATTTTCCTGCCACGATTTCTCAACTCCCATCCCACAAGTCCTACTATCCAGATCGGGACACTCACTTACACTTTTTCCCCATCATCTGCTCCTATAAGCCACGATAACCATAGCACGATGTCTTTCTATCCTATTTCCGAGTCCGCGTGCTGTCAAAGTGGAACACTTCGAATCCGAGCCTAGGAGATTGCTTATAAAAAGAAAAGGCCATGGCTATGCTGCTTGGACACAATTCCCTTGTTCAAATACTTCTGACCTTCTTTGATCACCTGCATTGTCCCAACTGTCTCTTTCAAACAGTCATTCTTTATCCGTAAGACCTATTTTCAAGACAATTCTCGAGGTCACTTGTTGAACTTCGACAAGACTTGTCTATGAGCTCCAAGTCCTAGACACTTTCTTTATATCTATCGTCGCCTATCCATCTTTCCAGATTAAACCCGTCTCAACTATCCGCTGACACTGCCGCGACTTCCGATTATACATAACCATTACAACAGACAGATACTACGGAACTAAACAACAACTCAAAATCGATTCAACATGTCTCGCCGCTGCTATGTCGAGACAAGCCCTGATGGCCGTCCACAACTCGTAACCATTAAGCGCTCACGATCATACCATCACACTCATCGGCACCAATGCGACTACTACAAGGTCAGTCGTGAGGAGTGGAGGACTCTTGTCCGCCAGAACGAACTCCTCGACGAGGCGAATCAAGCCTACGCAACACAGAACGAAACTCTTCGATCAAGACTCCATGCCTCCGAAGCCGAGACTCATCGTCTCTGCCATGTCGTCATACCCTCTCTCAACGACCAAGTCGCCAAGCTCTCACGCGAGAATGAATGCCTTCGTCGTGCCGCAGAGAAGCCATGCGACCCTCCTGTTCACACACTCCCCATCCCTACTCACCATCATCGTGAGTTGGAACGACTACGTGGCAAGGTGTGCAAGCTTGAGAAGGAGAACAAGATCCTCAGCGACGATAACGGTGATCTTCGCTTCAGGCTACGTGAGCTGTCTAAGCAAGTCGACCAGAACCTCAGTCGCAGGGTCACAGACTTGACCAAGCAGATTGAGTACTGGACTAATCAATCTGGGTTCTGGAAGAAGAAATACGATGAACTACGAGAGCGCCATCTGGGTTTGATTACCATTGTCGAGTCCAAGACGGAGAAGACAGAATACTACGATGACGTCCTAAAGCGGCGGCGTGTCTGTTAATTTCCAGTCTAATCTTTCTATTGGCGTTTGACTTTTCTTCTGTTAGCTGGATAATGCATGATATTATTGGGATAGAACATTGAACAAGGCTCAAGGAGAACAATTGTCTCTGCCTTTGTTGCCACAGCCACCATCTGGCATTATTCCTTTACACCGATCCCTTCTTTCAACACAACTGTATTTCTTTGTCTCCTAGGTGAGTAGAAACAGTCTTCCATCTCCTCAACAGTTTATTGATGGATCAGAAGTTGATACCCATTTATGCATGGGGGATCGTATTCCGAATATCACCCAAGATATTGCGATTTATGTCTACACCATTGTTTCGTTCTGGCTTGCACGTGTTTGGGGGGACAGCCAAGGTTCAAGAACACCATAGGGGAGTTCGATAACACATATGGGGATTTTATGTGGTCGACCAGAATGATCCTCCCACCCACCCATATTCCCTCAATTACGAAATCAAGAATCTTGTAAACCAAGAAATTGCTTGCTACCCTGTGTCCACCACTGTGTGTGAACTATCGTGTGATGTATGAATTCTTATCGCAACCACTAGGAGAAAACAGGTCATGCGTATATAACTGACAACAGGGTAGTAATAAGTGTAAAATGTCTCGAAAATATGGTACGGCGACCACCTCGGACGCCATATAGCTGAGTTAGAAACTTCAAAATTTCACTGCATATTTGCAGTCTCATTTCGCCCACTGGAAACCAGAGGAAGTAGATAGATCCTGCTTATCGAGCGTTATGCACTGCCTTGCCGTGAAGTGGCATCATGGCAGTGCACTTGAGCCGCAATAATCTTATGCTTGGTAAAGTCGGTGCTGTTGGAATCTGCATATGCACACTAATGCCTTACGGTTTCCATGCGAACCATGACAAAACCAATAAATTATTAATTCAAGCTAGCTCTACGCGATGCAACACGATGTCCCGTGGTATCGCGCATCTTTACCCGAAACTCGCGGGGTATATTCAAGATAACGGCATGAGAAGGGGGGCAACGAGGCAACCAAGGAGGAGGGGCATTGACTGAATGACCAATAGATACGGCCTCAAAAACTGGAAAAAGGCGCAAGGCGTTGAGGAGAAAAGGTCCTATTCTAGGCAGAAGGGGACTTTGGGGACGATGAAGATTGGTCGCCTGGTTTAAGTGGGAAGAAACGACAAGGATATATGCATTGGGGGCCGGCCACAAATGTGTGGAACCGGTGGAGGAGCTGTGTTTGAGAACACGAATGCAGATGGCAGTGTCTTCCTTGATCTACGAGGGAACCGACCGAGGGATGAGGGTGTGGTAACAAAGGTAAAATGGCTGGATACCAGGCTAAGATCAGAGTTTGAGGGACCTCTTAAGGGTGTGGAGCAGACGGGAGGGAGCCGTAGTGGTGGTATCGTGATGGATGTGGACAAGAACGAGCATGACATGATGCTGCCAAGAGGTGTGAATATGGAAGCGGGTGACCATTGCGAAGAGGTTGCGAAGCCCGGGGTCAAGGCTGCCTGGAGTTTTCGGTGCGTTTTCACATGACTGTGCTACCAGGTATCGTCCTATTGACTCATATGGAGGGCCTCAGAATAAAAGTTAAGGAAAAAAAAAAAGTCGACGCGCTTATTGAAACAGGCTGTGTATGTAAATAGAAATAGTTTGATCAATGAAACGAAAGAAATGGCATTTTGTCAGTTAAAAGGCTGCGTGTCAAAAAACGTGGACAAGAGGCGATACGCCTTGGACAAACAATTGCCAACGGATAGATCCGCAGTTTAATTAGCAACACCACAGCGAAGGACAACGTTTACTTTCCACGTTAGGAAATATGATAGAATATTATGGGCCGTGATATTCCCGCAAGCAATTTAGCGACCGTTGGGGCCAAAGGTGGAGGGGAGGGTGGAGGCGGGAGCGTCCCGTTGCCCATGCTGCCGGGTTGGTATGTACTGGGTTGGGGTTGGGGCTGAAGACCTCTGCCGTCGGTACACAAATAAAATTGATCAACAAAGAATCAAAATCAGGGGGTGGCAGACCGAAACGCACGCAATAAAGTACGAGCTAGGGCTGGAAACGTGGTGACTGGGGCCATCTTGGCATAGAATGCGGGAATGCAAGGAGAGCCATGATAATGACGGAGCTCATCTCCTCTCAATCCACAACAACTCAAGCAATCAATCGCTGAAATGCCAGCAGAAACCCAGCTAGTCCGAGGCCACCTCATAAGCCGGAATCAAAAGGGGGGCAGTCGATGAGTCTAATAACCCAGCCCCAGTAGAACATCAAACACTCCATTCCGGCCGAGTCAGAATTTTCTAACATGTCCCGATTTTGTTTGACAAGCGGGAAGGGAAGGAAGCCCAAGCGTTTAGGTTATCAAGCCCCAGGAGCGGGAGGCCCTCCCGGCGGATATCCCCCGGGTCCGGGTCTAGGCGACCGGCGATGGAAGGGCGGCTTCTAGTTTTCGGCG